>JAMAKO010000109.1:0-82990 GCA_023628555.1 Chaetomiaceae sp. R4402
TGGTGACCACCAACTTGCCTGGCGGTTCGTTGGCTGGTCTGGCGAAAAGCGGGGCAAGTGGGTGGGTGCCACGAGTAATCCAACAGCTGGTTGGTTGTTGCTGCAGGTTGTCCCACCAGGCACGATGTCATAATCCTTGTCGGCCCCCGATAAAGGCCAGCTTATCAACAATCGCATGCGACAGCCAACAGGTGGCCCGATTGTCGACCAAGCCCCGAAGGCCAACCCAGAATCAGCACCAAATTCGCCCAGCCAGCCGACAGCAGCGTGCCAGTCGAGATGCTAGCAACGGCACCATGCGCCGTCTCAACCTGGTTCTTCTTGTTTCGCTGCAGCTCTGCGGGGCGCACCATCCGGGCTTCAGCATCCACGATGACCTGCTCGCACACCCCCAGGTGCGCTTGCGATTTTCTTCATATATGCCTGCAGTGCGCCGCTGACATGAGCTCTCCGAACAGTTCGAGTTAGTCTTTGCCGACGACTTCATTTTCGAAACCGACGCCCTCGCCCTTCTCGAATCGTCCCGCACCTCGAATCCCATACACGCATCCGACGTTCCGCAGTCCGACCTGACCAGCAATGTGCGCGGGGCGCCCGCCACTGGAAGCACCAGTCACGGCAGTGGCACTGACGCTGCCGAAGACGACGATGCGCCCATATCAGAGACGTACGAGCTGATCAACAGCGCGCCGTGGCGCTACCTCTGCTCCGTGCCCGTCATCGCGCCACCGCCGACGCTGAACCAGACCGCGACCGAGCTGGCCAACGCCGAGGAGGCCCGCGAGCTGAGCAGGGCCTCCGCTAGGGGCTGGGAGCTCATGAGCAGCCTCGATGGCCAGTGCTTGCACTTCATGTCAGGCTGGTGGAGCTACAGCTTCTGCTACGGCAAGGGCGTCGTCCAGTTTCACGCCACGGTAACTAACAACAAGGCGGGCGGGGGCTCGCCGGCCAAGGGGGAGATCACGCAAGAGTACATACTCGGCAGGGCAGACAAGACCTGGGATCCGCAAGAGCCCGCGGTGGCCGCGGAGGGCGGAGCAGCGAACCAACCTAAAACGCTACCCCCACCAAACGGCCAGCTCCAGGTCAAAGGCGACCAGCGCTACCTCTCACAGCGCCTCGACGACGGCACGCTGTGCGACCGCATCAACCGCCCGCGCACCATCGAGATCCAGTACCACTGCAGCCCGGGCTCGTCCCCAGACCGCATCGGCTGGATCAAGGAGGTTACAACATGCAACTACCTGATGGCCGTCTACACCCCGCGCCTCTGCGCCGACATGGCCTTCCAGCCGCCCAAGCCCACCCCCGCCCACCCGATCCGCTGCCGCCAAGTGATCAGCAACGAGGACGAAGAGTCCGCTTGGCGGTATCACAAGCGGGTCGAGGCCGGCGCGGCGCTGGTCCGCCCGGCCAAGGGCAGCAAGACCAAAAAGCCCACCGCCGGCGCCGCCGACCAGCCGCTGACGGGCATCACCATCGGCGGCGTGGAGCTCGGCGCCCGGCGGCTGCTCTCGCGCGAGGCGGCGCAGACGCTGCTGCCGCTGCCGCGCGGGCTGGTGCGGCAGGCGGCGCCCGCGCTGGTGCTGGCCAGCAAGAAGGCCGGCGCGGGTAGCCCCGTCGAGGCGCTCAGCGACGAGCAGCTTGAGCAGCTGCAGCTGGACCTGGACACGGTCAGGGAGTACATCGCGTTGATGGAGGAGGACGCCGGGCCGGAGCGCGGGTGGCGCCTGCAGGTGGAGATTGCTGCCGACGGGAGGCGGGAGTGGTCTGGTGCGATTGATGAGGAGGGGGTGGATGCGGAGGGGTTGGTGCCCGGCACGGTGGTGGATGGGCTGGGGAATGTGGTTGAGGACGGGGGTGGGAAGGGGAAGGGGAAGGGGAAGGGTGGGAATGGTGGTGGGACTGGCGCGGGAACTGGTTCTGGACAGACGAAGGAGGCAGTGCAGAAGGGAAAGAAGGCGGCTGATGGGGCGAAGGGGGCTGGGAAGGAGGAAAAGGTGGAGAAGGTGGCGGGCAAGCAGCAGCAGCAGCGGCAGGTTCAACACCATGAGGAGGAAGGTGATGAGGAAGGATCGGAGGAAAAGTTCTTCAAGGAGGAGTTGTAGACCAGTGTAAATACTAGTACATTAAGAATCGTTGCACACGGTGTAGATTTGCCTTTGATCCCGCTCGATCGCATCACGGGCCTGTTGAGGTGGTCTTGCTTTGTTTCATGTTGCGGGGGAATTAGCAGTTCCGCTGGCAGTATCAGTATCCTGATGGTAAGATACAATGAGTTCCGGACTGTCGTTTGGGACAGGAATGCCATTTTTTTTCTTCTTGCAGCCGTGCCTTTCAGGGTTCCTGCCGGCCACTTTTGACCACGTCCGGCCCCCAAACGGAGCCGGAGCAGCGGTGTCTCGCCGGTCTCCGCGCCCGGACTTGAGATGCAGCGAGCCTCCTGAGCCACTTGTTGGGGTCCGTAAAGTAAGTAGCAGCCCAGCCCCAGAGTTAGCGGACAGATTGTTATGCAGGCAGCTCCGGCTGGACTGCTACTAACGTAGATGATTGTCATCGTGTGTGGCGCGTACTACTGATTCGCCGGCTCGGACTCGGCGGGATTTTTCGCGTGTCACGGCCCGTTTTGCCCAACAGTCAACAGTCAATGTTCTCAATCGCGTATTCAAGGGTCGCTGGTCGTACTGCGTATATGTTTACCAGGGGTCTCGACATGGGAATGAACGAGTTCTATTTTCCTGTTCTGTCTTTGATCTCACCAAGTACTCTGCGAAATAAACCTCAGAAATGCCCTAGCCTCGACCTGCATATTTGCAGCGAATCCCCGAGCCAGCATGGACGAAGACAAGCAAAAGGATCAGACGGCTGTCGACGCTGCGCCTGTTGTAGGCGTCCAGCAGGCGGAAGTCGAAACGACCACCGCGTCACCCCCGGGCAACTTTCAGCCTGATTCCCGCTTCTGGGCTATTATCTTCACTCTGGCCGTCATGAGCCTCATGCCCGCCCTGGAGAACACGGTCGTCACAACGGCTCTACCACACATTGCCGCCGAGCTGGATCTGCGCGAGAACTACGTCTGGGTTACTAACGTGTTCTTCCTGACGGGGTGAGCACTGGAATACCCTGCTGCCTACTTGGCGGACGCCGGTCTTTTTTCTGTCTTTGTATGGTTGGTTGGGCCTCACTAATAGTTCCCTTCTCAGATCCGCATTTCAGCCTCTCTTCGGCCAACTCGCCGATATCTTTGGTCGTCGATGGGTCACCATGGTCATCGTTGCGTTTTTCACACTCGGCAGCGGCATAGCTGGCGGCGCGTCGAACGCAGCCACGCTCATTGCCGGCCGTGCCGTGCAGGGCATTGGCTCGGGTGGCCTCTACATCACAACCGACATCGTCGTCTCCGATCTCGTTCCGCTGCGCATCCGGGGCAATTACATGGCTGTTATTCTTACTGTGTACACGGTTGGTCTGGCCCTCGGCCCCTGGGTCGGCGGCGAGATCATTGCGGCAACAACGTGGCGCTGGGTGTTCTACATCAATCTTCCGGTAGGTCATCATGTGATTGAGGAGTGATTCAACAACCATGTGTGGCCATGGGTTAACTTTTGGGGCATCCTTTAGGTCGGCGGGGCCGCTATGGTGATGATCTTTCTGTTTCTCCGCGTCCAGCACAACCGCAGCCAGACCGTCCTCCAGAAGCTGCTCCGAATCGACTATGGCGGCAACTTCATCCTGGTGGGCTCGACCGTGGCAATCCTCTATGCCCTTACCTACGCCGGAACCAAATACCCGTGGACAGCCGCCAGTGTCCTCGCTCCGTTAATCATTGGCCTCGCCGGGATGGTCTTGTTCATGTGGTACGAACGGGCCGTGGCAGCCGAGCCTGTCGTGCCTCCCACTCTCTTCCAGAGCCGGACGACGAGCATCATCTTTGCCGCCACATTCCTCAACTCTCTCCTTCTCCACTGGATCATCTTCTTCCTGCCCGTTTACTCCCAGGCCGTGCTGGGGACGTCCGCCGCGCGCGCCGGCGTGTTGCTCCTCCCCGCGGTGCTGTTCGGCATCCCCGGAGCTATCGTGGCCGTGCTGCTCCTCACCAAGTTTGGAAAATACAAACCGTTGCACCTCATCGGCTTTGCCATCAGCGTCCTCGGCCTGGGACTCTTCACCCTGCTCGATCAGAACACCTCGCTAGCCAAATACATTGTCTTCCAGGCCGTGGTGGCCATCGGCGGCGGCTTCGTACTCAACACGCTGCTGCCGGCCGTTCAAGCGCAGCTCGACGAAAAGTACCAAGCGGCCACGACATCCGCGTGGTCGTTCATGCGCTCGTTAGGCAGCATCTGGGGCGTCGCCGTGCCCGCGGCCGTGTTCAACAACCGGTTCGGACAGATCGCTGCCTACACCATCACGGATCCTGCCGCACGGGCGCTATTTGATAGCGGCAACGGTGCATACGAGAACGCCCGCGCTGATCTCATCTGGTCGCTTGCGCCGCAAGCGCGCGATCAGATTGTGCAGACATACTCGGATGCCCTCAAGCTGATCTGGCAGATCTCGATTGCCTTTTCGGCTGTCAACTTCCTGATTATCATCTTTGAGGAGCAGGTGACGCTAAGGACAGAACTAGAGACGGAGTTTGGGCTGGAAGGTGGAAGAAAGGAGGTAACGAACAACAACACTAAGAGTGAGGACAATCAGACCGAGAGCAAGGTTTGAGAGAGATCGAGCCGAGTGCTCTAAAGTTGTGAACAAAGACAGGATTACCGCTTCCAACTCGAGCGTAGCCATATCAGACGAGACGGACAAAGGCATTGTGTCAAACCCGTCGCATCTACTTACCTCTCCAAGCCGAGAACTGTTCGATCGCTGAGGTGTAATATAAACCATCAGCACTATATGTTGCAGACGGTTTCCTTTTTCTTTGAGTTCTTTGGCTTAACTGTGCACGGAATCACCAATAACACACTGAAGCTTCCCAGCATACTCAAGGCGCACATTACAATCAAGACGGCAAGATGTGCTTCCACAACAAGGTGACTGAGGTTTGCATCCACTGCGGTGAGACGCTCGACATCTCCTACAAGCTCAAACTTGCGTGCCGGCGAGTCGGCGCTTGCTGGACCAGGCGCATTGTCTACGACTTCACCAGCGAGGTCTCCTGCGGTTGCAGGGATTGGACCAAGTAGAAGACCATCAGCAGCAGGAACATGCGAAGAGGTTCCCAGTGAGTTAAACGAACCACAGTCTTGGTTGGACTCGTAAGTCGTGCCGAGCTGGGAGAGAAAGTTGTCTGTAGATCTGTGGCTCTAGAGGAGGATCCGAAAGTTCGAGGTCTCCAGCAATCTATGTGCTGTTAAATAACTTAGTAATGCATGTATATCCTACCAAGTAGGTGGGAAATGAAGTCAGACTGACCCATACTATCTGCCGTTTTGACATCGCTGCGTCCGGTTCAGTGTTCGGGCGTTTCCCCTGACCTGCATTGTTGCGCCAGAAAAACTGACTCTCGGCTCTGGGACCACCTACACGTGATTCACGTCACAAGACTGTAAACTTGAAGCTTACTAGGAACTGCGTTGACACCAGCTTCGCTCAGTGAGACTTGATCTCAGCTTTGTACTTATGTTGAGTAAGTTGAGGTAGGTAGGTAGTGGGACCGTCATGTGGGTGGTCGCTGAAGATAACATCGACGACTACCGTCAGAGAAATCATGCGGAATCCAAAACATAGATGGCTTCTCAATTAGGATGACCGGATCCCATCAGGCTTTCTGCTCACGATGCAAACCTGATCAAGCGTATGATAGACCCCCGTGTCAATCTCCCGCATTGCCTCCTCGTTCAACATTCCGATCCTTTCCTTCGTCCACTCACTCCATTCACCACCCATCAACCCTTCTAAGCACCCAAGAAAACAAGCAATGATGTTCTTTGTCCCCTTTTCCCTCAACCGCAACTCCGGCTCTTGCAGGCGATCCGTTGAAAACACATCCTCATGCACATCCACAAGCCCTACCTCCCTCCACACGTCCTCCCGCCTCGAATCCCCCGAATCCCGCATCATCAGCCCAATGACAAGATCCTCCTTGTCCCGAAACGGCTGCAGCCCGTCATAAATCTCCCGACACGCGGCGCCCGAGGTGCCAGGGATGGTGTTGTACAGCGCAAAGTTGCACGAGTCGATCCACTGCAGCCAGCCGCCGGGCTTTAGCAGCGTCATAAGGTTGGCGGCGGCACGCGCCCAGTCGGCGCGTGTTGTGGCACTGCTCACGAAGCGGACGGCCACGACATCGTAGGTGCCGAGCTCGGCGTCCGGGAAGGGCTGAAGCATGTCCTGGGTTCGGAAAGTCACGTTGTGTGGCCATGTGAGCGGCGGCGGAAAGGCAGACGCCGTCAGGTCGAAGCCGGTAAATTGGCAAGTTGGGGGCACGGTTTTGGCTACGTCAAGGAGCCAGATGCCGGTGCCAGTGCCGATGTCGGCTACTCTGGCGGTGGCGGAAAGCGGGGGGATGTTGGGGTGGATGAGGAAGCCGAGCGTCTTGGTTATGAAGATGTGTTGCTCGTCTAGCCTGTCTTGGATCGTGAGCGTGGATGTCCTGACGGCATGGAGCGGGAAGCTTGCCTTTCCGGGATCTCTTCGATGAGAGGGGACGGCCCTCTGCCAGAGTTTTGCGCTTCAGCCATGGTAGGCCAACTCTGCAAGGCTTGCCTCACTATGCCGGTCCTGTACTGTGCGGTTCTGTGGAAGTCAACGGTGCTCATCCCTGGCTCCAGGAGCCTATGTGACGCCAACTTGAGGACTGGATGCAAAATTGCAATGCACTTGAAGAGGGTGGTAGGCAACTCAGCACCTGCTAAATGCTTGGACTCAGCTCAAGGGGTGCGTGCACCAACCTACTCATGCACGTCGGCACAACGCGTGCATTATTGGCCGGCTTCCAGGGAGGACAACGCCGTGAGGCGCACCGAAGGGTTGTGCTCGGGCTACTTACAGCGTTCGCACTGCCAGGCCAATGCCAAGCCATGACTGGACAGTCTCCCGCGGTGGCTGATAAGTACCACATCAACAGGGTTTTGTAGCCGCCCAATTTTTGTGAAGCTGAAAGTTCAGGGGAGGGCCGGCCGGCGGGGTATGAGGAGGTGTCTACCTCCGTACTACGATGCCACCCTCTCCCGCGCTTTACGCTGCGGCTTACGTTTGGACTCAGAATGAAGGTTGCCATTTATCTTAACAGCAGTTCAACAACAACTCTCTCTTCTTACTAAGGCGCCCAGCAATGAACTTGACTACGCCATGGACGACCCCGAGCACCCTCACTACCCAACATGTTACCGCGCTCTTGCCTCTGGCTTCATTCGTGTGTTTGAGCTTGAGCCGGGCAACTTCTCGGACCCTATCATCGGACGGCTCGTGCCCCAACCTATTGACGGGGAACCATGACGAGGCCGTGTCGTACGTCTGGGGCGACACGAGCCAACGGCGCGACATCACCATCGACGGCGCGAGGCTCTCCGTCACGGAGAACCTACACGGGGCACTAAGGGCCTTCCGACACCCGACGTTGCCCAGAAATGGCGGCGCAGAACCGACAAACCAGCAGATGCGGCGGCTTTGGGCGGATGCATTGTGCATCAACCAGGAGAATTTGTTGGAGCGCATGTCGCAATTGGAGCTGATGGGGCGTATCTTTGCCGGCGCACGGCACGTATTGTGCTGGCTGGGCTGGGAGGAAGGTGAAGAGGGGCGTCGGCACACGCAGACTGCTATCCGCTTCATACACGCCTTCATGGAAGATCCAGAGTCGAACCTGCGCGACGCGCGCATCCTCCTCCATCACCACGACGACGCGGTACCCGGCCCAGTTGAGCGTCTTGCTCTTTCGTCCAGGGACGACCAAGGCTGGTTCGAGGCACAGGCCCACAGGTGGAAGGCCGTCAAGGCCTTTTTTGAGATTGAGTATTTCCATCGCACCTGGATCGTGCAGGAGCTCGGCCTCGCAAGCAAAGCCACCCTGTACACGGCACTCAAGCCGGCCGACGGGGGGAGCGACGGTCCTATGGACATGGATTGTATCGACTGGCCCCTGGTGGGCCAGTTTGTCAGGTTCCTGGACCACACGGGCGCCTCACTGGTGACACATCTCGGCCTCCCCTCCTGGGTCACCCACCACGTCTTGATGATCTGGATGAAGAATGAGGACGGCAGCCCCGCCTGTGACTTTCTCACCGCTATGCACTGGGCGCGCATTTTACGGGTGACTGATGCACGGGACCGCGTCTTTGCTTTGCTTGGTCACCCTCTCGCTGTCATTGACGGTGAGCCTGTTGTCAAGCCCGACTACACTGTTACGCGAGGCGTCGTGTACACCAAGCTAGCCGTCAGGTTCATCGAAAAGACCAAGAATTTGTGTGTCGTAAATCTCGTCGATCACGAGGCAGACCCGTACGCGGAGGCGAGGAAATGGGATGCCCGCTATGACAGCAGGATGCCCAGCTGGGTACCGGACTGGCACGCCATCAATCGGACGACACCGCTGGACTACCCCGTTGCCGCAGCCGATCCCGAGGAGGCCGACATCCGGATTGACGGACAAACCAACGGTGTGGCGGGAATGTCTCTACCATGTCTTCTCGTCAGCGGATGGGTGGTGGACGAGATTGTCGCTGTGTCGCGGCGCATGGAAACGATCGACTTCCCTGTGACCAACCTGACTCGTGAACGAGCCAAGACAAATCCATTTTGGCTTGACCGCGTGTGGGAGTTGGTATTTCCTACCGAGGGGTCCACAGATCGCGACCAGCTTGCCGTGCTAGAGTCGTTGTCTTTGGCCCTACCCCTCGGCACCAGGGAAAGAGGCGAGCCGGTCAGCAGCGTCGGGCCTCAACAGACACGGCAAGAACATCGCAGGTCGTTTGCCGCGTATGTGCTCGAATACCACGAGCTGCTGCGCGGCGCTTCCAAGGCCGATGGCGACAACGACGACGGCTGCTACTTGCCGGCCCGCTCAGTGTTTGACACTCTTCCGGCTGTGGCACAGACTGAGCTGCGCAGAAGGGCCGAGGGAGCCACGGGCGGAGGCTTTCTCGAATGCATGACGTGGCCGTCCATGTGTCGGGTTGTATACCGCACAAGGTCCGGTCTCGTGGGTATGGGCTCGCGTGTTACACGGCCCGGGGATCTAGTGTGTCGTGTCCGTGGCTCGCCCGTACTGATGACACTGCGTCAGATCGCGAACCGCGGCGTTGGCCTGGCTCGCCTGGGTACAAGGACGGAGATCGGGTGCGATACCGCGCCGGTCCCTTGTGCCTTCGTTGGACCCACCGTTGTACCAGAACGAATGAAGGCCGGTTTCGCTGGTAGCGGGCATTTTGGGAGACGCCGGCGCAATTTCGAATGATTTAGCTCCCGTCTGCTATCTCCGCAGCAGAGAACGCCGAACTAGCCCCTGAAGATGGCTCAATCATGTCGTCCGTTCACTCCACGCTGTTATGTACTCACATCTAGCAATGGCGATTGTCCACTCGCAGTACACGGATACTCGAACTGCACCTATTGACTCGATCGATATGATGTGTCAATGTTCTCCTGGCGGGCTGGTGTCAAGCGCAGGGTATAGCAAACAGTCGATGACGACTCATCGGGGGGGATTAGGTTAGTACATGCATGCCGGGCATGGACTGCCGTCGTTCCAAGACGTTCAGAAATCATTGAGAAAATTGGCCGGAGGGGCGGCAGAAAGGGGGGTTGATTCCCTTAAGACTGGCCAGGGGCGAGTCAATTGGAGTCATCAGCAGTCACTGAAGGGTGATGCCAAGACAAGATGACATTGTGCTGCGCCGTATTTGACTGCCAACAAAAACCCTGGCCGGCCAAACGGAGGCTGCCGCTCACTGGTGCGACAGTCTGTTTCAAATCCACCCGTTTCACACCCAGCACCGCCCCCGAGGTCGTGCCCCACAGGCCCACGTCGTGGCCTTCAGCAGCTACAGTACAGTACCTGGCTCGCGCCCGGCCTGCCGCCCAGTCTCACTGGAATCATGTAAGCCGGCAGGGCGGGCGAGTGTCCCAAGGATTCCCCCAAGGCGCAGGGCCAGCTCCGACGCCTGCACCCTTTCGCGGGCGGATTACTAGTACGGTCGCCATACGGTAGCCGTTCACCACTTACCGGCCGGCGGCCTACCTCCTACGACCGCATTTTCTCACTGCTGCCGTCCAAACTTTCGGCCCACGACAGCTTCCAGCCCGTTTCACACCAGACGACTGCGGAAGGCCAGAAACACCAGCATCCGGTCTCTTGCAGGCTCGCCATGGCTGCCGAAGGGCAACATCGCGACCAAAACATGGAGCCGTGGGCGAGGAGCTGCAGTATAAACGACGGCCGCCGCCGCTCCCGCCGATCAGCTCACATCTCGAAACAGCAGATCTTGTTTCTGTTTCCATCACACCGCCGGGCGGATTAATCGCATTCGTCTTTCCCTTGACACATTCGTTTGCCAACTGGACACTGGACTCTGGCAGTCATCTTCGACGAAATGGAGTACTACAAGCCTAATAACTACTATGCCACCAGCGAGTCGGCGCCCCTCATTGAGCCTGTTGACGGCGACAGCGATCAGGACCTGTTCATGCTGCCTTTGAAGAGGCGCTCACCACGTCTGCCGCCGTCCCGGTACAGGAACGTGAAGCCGCGCACGCCACCCAGGTCGCCAGCAGGCGCCCCGTCGCCGAAAGCAAATTCGACGAAGGCGTCGCAGCCAACGGTTCTGGGCCAGCGGAATGCCAGCCCTTACCAAACACCGCCGATGTCCGAAACCGGCGCGAAGCCCAACAGTCCTCCCATGTTCGCGTCTCCGTTGATGTCCGGGGAGTCGAAGGGCTCGCCAGAGCAGCGGGGCACGGCGACGCTGGGATCTCTCGCCTACAACAGCCCTCCCATCTCCGAGAGGGCCACCAAGGCGGGATCGTCTCCCAACATGTCCATCATGTCTCCGCAGACGGGCTCGGCCGGGCAGAGCCCGCAGCCCGGGTCCTCCGGCAAGGGCTCCACGCAGCCGAGCATCTCCGGTACGCGGTCCACGGGGAAGGACAGCCCTTCCACCAAGGCGTCCTCCGTCTACGACGGCCCAGCCGCCATCATCCACATCACCAAGCCCGAGCCTGAGACAGCCACCAACACCACCAAGCTGCAACACCACCGCCAAGCCCCGCAGATCCCGCCTCTCTCCCAAGCCCGCAGCCTGCGCCGCACCCCACAGAACCTCGGCCTGGCGCTGCACCTCGACCTGCCACCGGCAACGCCCAACAGCACCGCACACCTTGCGCCTCCGGCCTCGGCGTCGCACCCGAACTGGACGGTGCCGGACTCGCCGTTCGAGCGCCTGTCGCAGCTGCGCGCGACGCCCGACTCGGCGTACGACCGCGCGCGCGTCATGGAGCTGCGCCGGTCCGAGTGGAAGCACGCCGTCTACCGCTTCCCCGTCAAGGGCGCCGAGCACTGGGTCATCGACGCCGACCTGACCGAGAGCTCGCACGCGCGCCTGGCCGACGTCGCGCGCCGGTCCAGCGAGGGATTCGAGTGGAACGGGGATCATGAGCTGGCGGGCATCTACCGCGTGCTCGCGGCGGCGCATGGCAAGGTTATGGAGGAGATGCGGGGCGAGAGGAGGGGGATGGTGAGCGTGGTTGCTTGAGTGACAGTGGTGAGGGAGAGAGGGCGTTAAAAGGCATGGGACATGAATTCAGGGGTGCATTGTTGGGGAGATGTGATTTAACAGCCTGAATCACTGGCAACTGAAGGGTGAAAGGGGTATTGCGTTTGAACGGTCAGCGTCATCGGCGTCATGAGGATGGTTGCATGGATTATGTACCTTTAATATTGCTGTTATAGAACCGAAACAATCAACCCGTCATTCGTATGCAAACAGTGTGTAGGTATTACTGTATTATTTCGTGATCCCAAAGCTGGGCGCTCCCGAGGGCTTCGAGTCGACAAAGGTACATGTAAGGATTCCGGTGGACTATTCATATTTCCGGTGCTTGCTCGATCCCGTCTCTCTGGAGCCCCTTTCCGAAAATCGTGATCCTTCTCACGCCTCCTGCAGCTCAAGCGCCCTAATCGAGCTCGACCTCTTGTCTCTCAGCCATGCTTGAACCTGCTGCTTCTGGGCCCCTCGTCCACCTCTCGTGCACTGTAGGTGCCGTATCTCTTCGCAAGGGTACACCACGTAGGAACGGTGACTCTTCCCATGCAGCCCATTTCTCGTCGGTTGGAGTCCTGCAGCTTCCGAGCAGATGCCATTTCTCCATGGCGATAACCCACCCCCTGAGAATCGGGCCGTCCATCGGACGCCGTCTTACATGAATGCGGTAGTCTGTCCAGCAGCGTGAGCACATCTTGACACAACTCGTTGCAGCCATAAACAGCGCTGTCGAGTCCTGCGGCTGATCTATTTCTTCAACGGGGCGAGGGTAACGGCTGAGATGGCTTGCAACCCGGTCACGTATCCTGATGCCAACGTGGCGGCAGACCAGGTTGCTGAGTCCGCTGCCGTGCGAATCAAAGTTGTCTAGATGGAATCGCAAGGTTTGCGCACGGCCTTGGTTTTGATAGAGCTGGATAGTGGCCGCAAGGTACAGTTCGCCGTCTATGATGCGGGCACGCCAGATCTGGTCGAGCATGACGCCGTCCCTTCGGCCACCATTATCCGCAGGAACCACTCTCCTTAGGGCAAGCGTAGGAGGAGGAGGGCCATGGTCGTCGCCGTAGTGGTGGCGGTCATGACCAGACGGGCCGCCGTTTGGAAGGAGATGTCGTACGCCCTGCGAGATGGAGTTCCCGGCCTGGGGGGTCTGGTCGCTGACGGCAGTGATGGTCGTAGCGTGGTACTGTGCGCCCGTGCTCGTCACGGCGCCAGGTGTGCAGGTCGTCGCAGCAGGAACAGTAATACAGGTGTGGAGTGTCCTGTTCGAGCGATAGCAGTACAGATCGTCTAGAGAAGGGTTCCAGCGGGCCCGGTAGCATGTATTGAGCGTACAAGGTCCAGCATGTCAACGCTAGTTTGACAACTGCTTTCGGGACAAATAGCTCACGATGGCATCGATAAGTTCTGCCGGAAGCGGAAGAGGGTGGTGGGTCTGCGTTAATGGTCTGGCGGCGAGGCCGTCTGTTGCTGCGGGAGTCACCGCTGTGGGCATTCCCGGGGTGAGCCAATTCTGGCCAACTGGACACATTGTCAAGTCCGATGGATGGTTCTGTTCGTGGCCTGTGGGTGGTCGCCGACAGGGGACGTGATGTGAGTAGAGTGAGCTGTCCTAGCCTGCTTACTTTGGCAGCATCAAGACAGCCTACTTAAGTAGGTATTCCAGAAGTCTTGGAGGTGGCAGCGAGAAAGAAGGTAGGTAATTGACTCTAGGGACAAGCAGCATGAATAGGGTATCTAAGCAAACAGGCATAAACCCAATGCGAGTACAACCTGCACCTGAAAGGGTGCATCCAAACCTGCCCTTCCATAAACCAGGCCCCTGAACTGATCGGTGTGCTTGCACCTAGGTAGCGACCCATGTTTCCCGAATTGATAGTTAGCAGGACAATCAACCTCCCCTTGCTTGCTAACATCAACTTTCTACCTAGTTGCTCATAAGCACATCATTGTCCGACTCGTCCTTCATCCAACCTCCCACCACTCTGGCGGGGTCTCCATGCCATCGCCAACAGCACAGTAGCCCCGTTATTTTCACTCCATTCCGCCCTTACAGAGACCAGCGTGCTTTCATTCGCTTGCTGTGTTGCGTGCAGTTCACCCCGGAACCCACCACAACAGCGCAGTAAGCCCTTCCCCCAATCCACGATACGCGTCCACGAGTTCCGTACCCCATCCAACACACAACTCATTCCTGGAGTTGCCTGGATCCGTCATGGGATGACACCACGTGTTGTTCTTCAGAAGTTTGCCGTGACACCAGGTTGGATAGCCTCCAGCTTCGCCTTGAGCTCAGCCCACAGGCGATCCTGCACGTCCGGGTTCCGGGTCACCACCTCCGACGGCTCCGCGATCTTGCAGTCCTCAAGGTAGTGCCCGTGTGAGGCAGGACCTTGCACCCCGGCATCGATCAGGGTCCGGCTGCCCTGCTCGGTGGACCTCGCCAGGATGGTCTTCATGATTGTGAAGACAAGCCACTGTATTCCTTTGGATTCGCGGGACAGGTCCGAATGGCACAAGCCAGGGCTGGGCAGGTTGATTGTGACTGGGTATGTGTCTGCGGGGTGCTCCTTGGCTATGCTGCGGACGGCAAAGATGCCCAGAAGCTTGGAGATTGGGTATTGCTCCATCCAATGTTTGCCGCCTGCGTAATCCTTGTTGTTGAGCGCAGTCAGAATGTTGGCCTCCTTCATCTGGGGAAACGTGGTATGCTTGTGCGCCCCGGAGCTCGTGATTACGAGGCTTGGCCGTGTCTGGGCCTGTTAGCAATACATGATAAGGAAGGGCCAAACATGGCTTTGTTATTTCAAGACGTAGGCGTACCTTGAACACTTCCGCAGTGGCCTTGAGTTTCGGCAGGACAAGCGCTACCAGCAGGAAGGTTGAGACGTAGTTGACCGTGATGTTAGTCTCGTTATCTTCGGCGAGCTCGAACTCGGAACGGACGAGACCGGCGTTGGCATGGAAGATGTCGACGCGGTCCAGCTCAGCATCGATGCGAGCCGCGAAAGCCTTGACACTCGCGTAAGACGCCATGTCAACATGCCATACGTGAATTGAGCTCCCTTCTGCATTGGTGGTTTGGACGATGTCTCGCTTTGCAGCCTCGCCCTTGTCGACGTTGCGGACAGCCAGAACCAGCCTGGTTGCCCCTAGGCGTGCGTAGTGTCGCGCGGCTTCCTTCCCCAAGCCAGTGTTGCTGCCGGTGATAACGATGGTCTGGCCGGCATAGCTGCGAGCAGTGCTTGGGTAAGGCAGTCTCCACGTCTCGATGAGCTGGCTGCGTAGGAAACCCATGGTGACACGCTGACTGCTGGCCACAATGAGGGAGTTTGAGGTTGTTGGAAAGAGCACTGAAAACGCATTGGTATGCTAAGATTCAGTGGTTAGTAGTAGTAAACAGAATATAAGGTACCGGGCCAGGCACGGGTCAAATAACACTCTGGAGAGCCCAGTTCTTTGTCTTGGTTCATGGGCGGCATGAGGACGGAATCGGAGCAGTTGGGGGCTCCAATGGGCGCACTCACAGCCCGCTCGTCCGCCGAGCTGCGGATGTGTGCAACCTGACTCTCAGGTCGGTCATTCCCGGAGTTAGCGGGCTTAATGGCCGAAATGGTTGGGCGGAATTCCGCACCAATGCTGACCCCGACAACCCGTGTCGACCATTACCTGCTGATAGATTCACAGGCACGTGTGTAGCCAGTGGGTTGTGACGTTGATATCTGCAATGACCTCGGCTTCCGGACTTGAGAAGATCTGATGTATTCGCTTTAGATTACTAAGGTTTACTGATGGGGGGGCAATAGTCGTCCACGACTGCCGTATCGCATCAACTTTGAAGCTTGCGTGTGTGCTCAGACCCAGGCAGTGGCATGTCTGTTGAGAACGACGGGCCGGGTACTTGAGAAACAGCAGAATTCGGTTCCGAGCTGCGACGGAGGCCCAGGGTCTGTAGCTGGCGCAAGTAACAAACGGCAATCGTCTAGTCCCCCACTAGATCATCACCCAATCGCTTATGCGCTTGTACGACCTTGATTTCTATTGCCTGTAATTCAGTTTGGACTATGCGTATGTACCTAACTCACGCCAACCCGGAGCCGAGAAGCACAATGACTATAACGGTCAGAATTGAAAATTGCAGGGGCGGACAGATTCACATCCGCACCTCGCCTACCAGGGCACACGCGCTTCTTGACTCGGGCAAAAGGATGCGATTCCTGATCCAGTTCAGGCTCTCATGTCCTTGTCCTAATGCCCAGCTGCACGCAGCAGCGGGGACTCATGAGGACATCTCTAGTATTGAGTCAGCGAGTTGGTTAGAGTGCTAACGAATGCTCGACTGAGGCTTCACGCGGTTCTGGGCCCACCTAGCGAGCGATCTCTTCCATTGACAACAAACATCGGCCGGCAATATCAATATGATATCCAGCCACATGTGTCAGGGGAGGCAGGCTTGCAGCGGGGCTTGGGGTCCCGGGCACCATATTGGCTCGCAAGCGATTCAAGCTAGATGAACAAAAAGTCGGCTGCGTTGCTGCTCCATGTCACGGGTTTCTGTGCTCAGTCGTGGGGCACCAGAGTAGGTAGGTAAACATGGAGTCGGTGATGCTCCGGGGAGAGTCTTTCTCAGAAGGATGGATGCGGTGTAAAATACACAAACAGAAGTTTGGAGACCTCAAGTGCGCTGCAATATTGCACAGCATGGTTTTGTCCAGAAACAACCGCATTCCAGGTTGGACTATGTCCCGTGTGAGGGAGCGCGTAGCGCGTCACCTTTGTTCGCGCGCCTGGCCGTGGCCTTGTGCACTCATGTTTCAAGAGAACCCGGCCAATCGGTGGAAGCAAAATGAAGGCAGCGACGTTACTTAGTTACCCGGTGACTGCGAATACTGCTGCTCGCCTCCAGAAACTTTCACGCATTTCCTCCTGTGCACACAACTTGACCATCAAAATCTAGACGACCCCGACCCCAAGTTCGCATCACAGAAGTAACAATCCTCACCCCAACCGACCCCGTTCTGAGTCATTATTCATTAGCAAGATCTGACCTGACTCGCGCTTTAGAACAAATCGATGGATCACACGGCGTCCTCCTCAGGAGGCTTGGACGCGAACGACCTGAGCGGCACTCTGGCGATCGATTCGCCTTCCAGCCGCGCAGGCACCACTCGTTCAAACAGGCAGCCCATGGTCCCGGCCGCCACTGCATCTTTAGCGGTTCGTGGGGCTTGCCCTCCGCTGAAGACCTCCTCGCCAGGGAGCAGAGGAAGCACGAGCTCGCGCACGCCATCTTGAATGGCCAGGATCCGCTGGTCGGCAGCTATCAGAACCCGAGTGTTAAGAAATGGGATTCCATGCGCTTGCTGGCTCACATTGGCCCACTGAAGCTCAACGAGGTCAAGCCCGAGCTCCTGGTTGCCCAGCACCGAAAGGACGGTCCCAGCGTTCTCGAGACGGCCAGCTTGCAGCTCAACTGGATGATGCCCGACGTGGAGCGCGAGGGCGTGGCCGGCGGGTACCGCATGAAGCTCTTTTCCGAACCGACTTCAGTGCAGGCACTGGCCAACACACTCCTAGACATTTCCTGGCGCCACGACGCTCCGTACCTGAATATCCGAGTCGAGGCACTCACCGAGGAGCAGAGCATCGAGCACCGCAACCTGGTTGCCCGGAAGATGGCAGTTGACGCAGCTTAAGGGGTCTCCGAGCAGATGCCGACAGAACACAAAAATTGCGCCGTTGATGAGGGAGACTTGCAGGAGGCGCCTCTTGGGTGGAAACGGAATGTTGGAGTAAGAGCTGTCTGGCGACGAGTTTCCCGATGCGTCCATTGATGACAATTCTTCTTGGGTCAAGTCCCATCACAACGAGCCGATGAGGACGCGTCATTTCTGCACAGGCTTTAGTGTCACGAGGTTGTCTACAGCTATCATGGCGATTATGTGGACAAAAATGGGCCTGCCCTTTGCCTCTCGTCAGGTCCCAAGTATCATTGAAGACAATACATAGATAGGAAACTTTCACCCGCACCGACTTTGGCGTGCATGGACAGTCGGATTCAACTGTCCCACCCACGGTAATAGATTGCACATGTGCTTGCATACAGACTCTGTTGCTTGTGGTCTTACGCGCTTGTTCTTGTCCGTTGAAGCCCAGTCTCTATCTAAGACGCAAGCGATGTAGCCATCCGTGTATTTCGTCAAGTACCTGCCCAGAGAGGCAATCGGCAAGGTTGCATTTCCACGCCCACCCTCGGGACTACTACCCGAAATAAGACACCGACATCCCGGGCGCATGCCGCCCATTCGCGCGTCGTCCCGGGCCTTCCTGGCAGCCTTCGCCACCAATCGTCCAGCCACGAGGGAGTGATTGGCCGGGGCCGCACATTGAGGGGCACGCACGCTGGCCGGCTTCGCCATGCGATTCGCGAGATCGCCAAGTCCCGACCTCCACTCACACGATAAATAAATAGGCTTGCCTCTGTGGTAGACCATGAGGAACCCGTGGTTTTCAGCTTACTGGGCTCTTCTTCATTGTACACAGCAGCATCATGCCGTCTCTCGTCTCCTTCAAGGGGTTGCCCGTCCTGGTATGTATATGTACTAAGTCATAATGAGTCCCGCGGATGTCTCGAAAGATCGAAAGCAGCAATGAATGACAAGTCACTTACACGACTCAGGCAGCTTGTGTCGCCGCGGCCGCCAACTTCCCTCCCATCCCGGCCGATCTGACGACCCCCGTACACCAGCGACTTGGCATCAACGGACCGAACTGTAAGGCGTCACCCCTTAACACAACAGCCGCGCTAACACGAGCGCCCAGCTGTCACCGTCGGCTGGAACACGTACAAACAGCTGGGCCAGCCGTGCGTCCAGTATGGCACTGTTCCGGACGCCCTCACGTCGCAGGCCTGCTCGACCTCGTCCGTCACGTACCCGTCCTCGCGCACGTGGTCCAACGCGGTCACCATCAGCGGCCTGAAACCGGCCACGACATACTACTACAGAATTGTGTCGACCAACTCGAGCGTCGACCACTTTATGAGCGCGCGCGTGGCCGGCGACAAGACGCCGTTCACAATGAACGTGGTGATTGACATGGGCGTCTACGGCGCGGACGGCTACACGATCCAGAATGACCAGACGAAGCGGGATACGATCCCGTCGATCGACCCTTCGCTCAACCACACGACCATCGGCCGGCTGGCCCAGACGATCGACGACTATGAGTTCGTCGTGCACCCGGGCGACCTGGCGTACGCGGACGACTGGATCGAGAAGGCGCACAACTGGCTGGACGGCAAGAACGCGTACCAGGCGATTCTCGAGACCTTCTACAACCAGTTGGCGCCCATCTCGGGCCGCAAGCCGTACATGGCCAGCCCCGGCAACCACGAGGCCGACTGCCAGGAGGTGGCGTTTGCATCGACGCTGTGCCCGGACGGCCAGAAGAACTTCACCGACTTCATCAACCGCTTTGGCCGGACATTGCCGACGACCTTCACATCCACGTCGGCCAGCGACGCGGCGCGCGCCAGCGCAAACCGGGCACGCGCGCTGGCAAACCCGCCGTTCTGGTACTCGTTTGAGTACGGCATGGTGCACTTCGTTATGATCGACACGGAAACTGATTTCACCGACGCGCCGGACCAGCCCGGTGGCTCGGCGGGACTGGGCTCGGGCCCGTTCGGCACGTACGCGAACCAGCAGCTCGATTTCCTCGCGGCCGACCTCGCATCGGTCGACCGCACCGTGACGCCGTGGCTTGTCGTCGGCGGGCACCGGCCGTGGTACTCGACAGGCGGCAGCGGGTGCGACCCGTGCCGGGCCGCCTTCGAGCCGCTTCTGTACAAGTACGGCGTCGACCTGGCCATCTTTGGCCATGTGCACAACAGCCAGCGGTTCACGCCCGTCGTCAACAACACGGCGGACCCGGCCGGCATGACGAACCCCAAGGCGCCCATGTACATTGTCGCTGGCGGGGCGGGCAACATCGAGGGTCTTAGTGCCGTGGGCACCAATGTGTCGACCAACCGTTTCGCCTACGCGGACGAGTTCAGCTACGCGACGGTCAGCTTCCTCGACACCCAACAGCTGCGCGTTGACTTCATCCGCAGCGACAATGGCGCGTTGCTAGACCGCTCGGTCCTGTTTAAGAAGCACGACCAGCAGTTTGTAGTCCAGTAATACCACCAGTGCACCGATCACTTCCGTTCAGCGAGCACACGACACATGAGAGGCACTGGGATTCGGCTTACAAGATATGTATATAGCATGTTAGAGACTCAGCGAGCAGCCTTCAACAGAGGACAGTCTTGGCATTCAACAGCAAGCGTTGACTACCTAGCCAGCGCAACCCTAAATGTCGCATGTCATGGCGTATCGCAGCCAGGTCAGTCGACTATACCGTAGATTCCTGGTATTCAGTGTGGTGCAGAGATTCGTGTCTGCACGCCAGCTCTTTCCATTTGTACTGCATCCAGTCTGGTTTTACATCCCGATCTAACACCATTTTTCTGGTCCCTTCTCTGGTCCTTTGAAGCGCGATATTCCCGTCCCTGACTCTGAGATTTTGGGTATGATTGAAGAACAAAGCTACTGGCATTGATTTTGGAATTATACAGCTCATGACTTCAGTTCTCCTGACGCACCAGATAGACCTGTCCTTCAAATGCTGCTAGCTGCCCCCGTCGGGACTTCCCAGCCTGTGTCGACATGATCAGGTCCAGCTCCAAGCCCGGGACCGCGAGCGCTTCCGGCACATCCCACGACTTGTCATTCGTGGTGAAGTTCAGCACCACGAGCGCCCTGTCGCCGTGCTGCTCCTTGACAAACACGAATAAATCCTCGTCTTGGGGACGCAGGTCGACAAAGTCACCGTAGACGAGCAGGTCCGCGTGCTCGCGGCGGAAGCGCAGCATTTTGCGCCAGAAGGCCAACACACTGTCTGGATCGTCGAGCTGGGCGGCCACGTTGATCTCGCCTGCCAGCGGGTGCGGCTTCATCCAAGGCTCCTTGATCTCTTTGCCGGCCAGTTCCGCGGCCTCGGCGAAGCCGCCGTACTTTGCCTTGCCGTTCCATGGTATCGGGATCCGCGCGTGGTCTCGGGCCAGGTATTGCATGGTGGCAAACGCCTTGTCGAGCTCGGCCTTGTTGTCGGCGCCGTAACGCTCGCGGGCCATCTGGTAGAACTGCGAGCTGTCGATGTCGAGGTAGTTCTCCACCGGGTACGACTCCCCGGGCGCGTTGACCAGGCCGATCTCCTGCCCCTGGTAGACGTACTGGGTGCCACTCAGGCAGACCTGCATCAGCGCCAGCAGCTTGGCGCCGGCGACGCGGTACTCCGGGCGGTCGTTGGTGAAGCGGCTGACTGACCGCGGCTGGTCGTGGTTCTCGAGGAAGACGGTGGACCAGCCGTCGGTGCCGCGGATCAGCGCCTGCGTCAGGTCGACGGCGGCCTTGAAGTCGGGCAGCGTGAAGTTGCGGGGCGTCGTCTCGAACTTGTGCGTCCGGCCGGCGCCGATGTCGACGATGTCGAACTGGAAGACCATGTTGAGCTGCTTGGCCTTGGCGCTGACGTACTGCAGCACGCGTTGTGTGTCGGGCGTCCACGGCAGCTCGCCGACGGTGATGGCATCGTAGCGCGCCAGGATGGCGTTCATCTCGCCGAGGAACTCGTGCATGCGCGGCCCGTTGCAGTACACCATGCCGGCGGGCTGGTAGGGCGTAGCGGGATCGACGACAGGCGCGTCGGGCAGACCTGCCGGCTTGCTGTACATGTTGACCGTGTCGATCCGGAAGCCGTCAACACCGCGGTCGAGCCAAAACTCCATGGCCGAGGCGTACAGCGCCCTTCGCGTCTCCGGGTTCTCCCAGTTCACGTCGGGCTGCTCCGTGGCAAAGAGGTGCAGGTAGTACTCCTGGGTCGCCTCGTCCCACTCCCAGGCGCTGCCGCCGCCAAAGTTGGACCGCCAGTTGTTGGGCGGCAGCCGCTCGCCCGAGGGGCCGTACTTGGCCGGCCGCCAGATGTACCAGTCGCGCTTGGCGCTGTCCTTGCTGGCGCGTGATTCCTTGAACCAGGCGTGCTGGTCTGACGTGTGGTTGATGACGAGGTCGAGCATGATGCGCATGCCGCGGGCGTGCGTCTCGTCGATGAGCTTCTGCATGTCCTGCAGCGTGCCGTAAGGGACATAGACGTCCTCGTAGTTGGATATGTCGTAGCCCATGTCGACCTGCGGGCTGTCGTACATGGGGCAGATCCAGATGACATCGACGCCCAGACTCGCAATGTAGTCGAGCTTGGACGTGATCCCGGGGAGGTCACCGAAACCATCGCCGTTCGCATCGCAAAAGGAGGCCGGGTAGATTTGGTAGACGACGGCTTGCTTCCACCACTGCTTTTCTCGGGCAGCTATGGTCATGGTGAAGGCGGGGGAGATACTCAGTGACGAAATGCTCGCTGACTGCGCTTAGATTCCACTGTCGTGAATGAGAAGGGGGCAGGCAAACACTGCAACGTGCCGAGGTTTGGGAAAGGTGCGGTGGCTGGCCGCAGCAATGCGGGAGAGCGCCATGCGAACTGGCCCGTCTTAAATCCCCTAGACTACCAGTATCATAGCGATGGAAATGGAGACCTGGGATTTGACAGGTGGAGTGCGTTAGTCGCTCGAAGGTGCCACGTAGTTGTCAGACCCAATTCGCTGCCGCCTACGAAAGATAAGAGGCATTGCATTGGCAATGGATCGAGGCGACGATCTCGGACCGACGACTTGCTGCTGGCAGGGTTGGGTGGCCCGGTTCCCGCCATCGTTGACAACAAACTCCTACCAGCCTACCAGCCTACCAGCCAGCTGGGAAACTGCAGCCAGTACCTACTTGGTACTGTGTAGCGCCCGGTGGACGATTCATCAAGGTGCCAGGATTGGATGTAATCCGGGGCGATCCGGGGTACGGGGGGCCGTGTACGGAGTACACCGGATCAGGAACCTCCACAGCCGCATCCCCGGATCGGCTCACCCGGGTCCTTGCATAATGCTAGGGTTAAGCGGATACGACGATTGGTTGAATGTCGGCCCGGGTTACCTCACACAGCCATTGGTGAGTCGTCGGACCGACAAAGGTTGTGTGTGTGCTCCATTACCATGTGGCCATTCAGGGGATGCCCCTAAAATCCCCCGCCGCGGTGCTTTGACTGCAGACTGGATGGTCCACGAACCCTTGGCTTGGAGGAACCAAGTCAGCGACCAGCCTGTAACTATGCAGTCCTTGGTCAAACCCTCGAGTCCTCGCCGGCGGCGCCAGCTCCGGTCACAAGTTCCAACGGTTAGTGTGCTGTTCCATGTGGAGTCCCCTGTCGGCCCGATACCACAGCACGCGGAGTAGTACCAGACGCTCAAGCCCTCTTCCCCGTTTCTCCGCATCACCAGCACGGTCACTACCCCACGGGGCTCGCATCTGGACTACCTCGGTTGCCTGCCAAATGCCGGGGACGGCGGTACAGAACAAACGGGAAAACCTGGGGTAGGACAATCAGTGGACCGAGGTCGTCGAACGGCGTTGCGAAACTGGGCAGATGACAGTCCGTACTGGTGTCCAATGATATTGCCAAGCCATGCCGGACCGACGAAAACCCTTGCCCAGGCCCGATGAAGACATGGAAGTACAGTATATTCAACGCAGCAAGCACCTGCACGGTATTCTGGTACATGTAGGCCATACGGCATACCCAGACACTCCAGGCTGAGATCCAGGTCGACACCCTCCCTGTGCTACGAACACCCATAACGGGCGGAGGCAATCTGAGCGACATCCCTGCTTACCAGCAGCCCACCCTGGTCCCTGTTACAAGCCGGTCTCCATCCCGGGTTGAAAAACATCGAGACCTCGTCGGCCGGACTGTATAAAGTCGACGAGCCGCGCCCTCATCGAAGTCGGGGATCAGTCGACCAGAGCGTGGCCTAACCGCCAAACTTGCTTTCCTCCCCCAAACCACAGCATCATGTCTCCCACAGACGACCACGGCGTCCGGCAAGTCTCCGCCGCCACGCCCGTCATGGACAAGTCTACCGTCCAGGAGGCCGCCGCGGCCACCGATGCCGAACACAACATGGGTCTCCTCAAGTCTCTCAAGCTGTACCGGAAGGCCTGCCTGTGGTCCATCTTTCTGTCGACCTGCATCGTCATGGAGGGCTTCGACAACGCCTTCCTGGCGAGTCTCTTCGCGTACCCCCCGTTCCAGCGCAAGTTCGGCGAGCTGCAACCCGACGGCTCGTACCAGCTCACAGCGGCCTGGCAGACCGGCCTGACGGACGGCGTGCTGGCCGGCCAGGTGCTCGGCCTCTTCGCCAACGGCATCGTCGCCGACCGGTTCGGCTACCGCAAGACGCTGATCGGCGCGCTGGTCGGCTGCATCGCCTTCATCTTCATCATCTTCTTCTCCGAGTCGCTGGTGCAGCTGCTCGTCGGCGAGGTCCTCATCGGCATCCCCTGGGGCGTCTTCCAGACGCTCACGACGACGTACGCGTCCGAGGTGTGCCCGACGCACCTGCGCGCATACCTGACCACGTACGTCAACCTGTGCTGGGTTTTCGGCCAGTTCATAGCCTCGGGCGTTCTGCGCGCCATGCTCGGCCGCGAAGACCAATGGGGGTACAAGATCCCGTTTGCGCTGCAGTGGATCTGGCCGGTGCCCCTGATCATCGGCATCTGGCTGGCCCCCGAGTCTCCCTGGTGGCTCGTCCGCCGCGGCCGCCTCGACGAGGCCAAGCGCTCGGTCGAGCGCCTGACGTCGCGCAACACCGACGTCCCATTCAACGCGGACGAGACGGTGTCGATGATGGTGCACACCAACGAGATGGAGAAAGAGCTGCTGGCCGGCGTGTCGTACTGGGACCTGTTCCGGGGCGCCAACCTGCGCCGCACCGAGATCGTGTGCGTCACCTGGATGATCCAGACGCTCTGCGGGTCGACGTTCATGGGGTACTCGACCTACTTCTACCAGCAGGCCGGCATGGCCGTCGAGAATTCGTTCAACATGTCGCTCGGCCAGTACGCGCTCGGCGCGGTTGGCACCGTCAGCTCCTGGTTCCTGATGCAGTGGTTCGGCCGGCGCACGCTGTACCTGTCCGGCCAGCTCGCCATGTGCCTCCTGCTGCTGGCCATCGGCTGCACCGCGCTCGCCGGGCGCGACAACGTGGCGGCGCAGTGGGCCATCGGCTCGCTGCTGCTGATCTACACCTTCACGTACGACGCGACGGTCGGGCCTGTCTGCTACTCGCTCGTCGCGGAGCTCACGTCGACGCGGCTGCGCACCAAAT
This sequence comes from Chaetomiaceae sp. R4402, assembly GCA_023628555.1. Lineage (NCBI taxonomy): Eukaryota > Fungi > Ascomycota > Sordariomycetes > Sordariales > Chaetomiaceae > Chaetomiaceae sp. R4402. The sequence continues at coordinate 25,018 of JAMAKO010000109.1, forward strand.
CCGTCGTGCTGGCACGCAACATGTACAACATCGTCGGCATCGCCACCAACATCATCACGCCGCGCATGCTCAACCCGACCGCGTGGAACTGGGGCGCCAAGTCGGGCTTCTTCTGGGCCGGCACCTGCTTCGTCTGCGCCGTGTGGACCTTCTTCCGCCTGCCCGAGCCCAAGGGCCGCACCTACGGCGAGCTCGACGTGCTGTTCGAGAAGGGCGTCAGCGCGCGCCGGTTCAAATCGACCGAGGTGGATCAGTTCGAGGGGCGCACTGGCTATATCGCAACGGAGAAAGAGGCGGCGTTTGAGGAGGTCAGGGCTGAGCGTGTCAGCCCGCCGAGCTGAACTAACCGGACGGGATTGGCACTGCCATGTCTGATGGAGCGGAGGAAGGATCTGTGCAGTTTTGTAGTTTGTAGCGTGAATCGACTGGCTTCTTGGGTAATGGGTAAGCTACCTCGTTATTTGCAAATGAGAAATGACCAAGGCGGTTTTCACTTTTGTGTCTTCTCATAACGTGGTGTAAGAACCAGACCTCGTACACTGAAACAGCCCATGCCGGGTATGTTTGCCACTCCGTATCCCATGGCAAACACAGCCCCTATCTGTCCGCGGGGCTCCCGGCCACAGAGGCAAAGTCCACCGCGGTGTACATCTCGCGCAAGGCCTCCAGCTTCTCCCGCAGATAGTCGCGCTGATGCTTCTGCGTACGCTCAAAGCCAAAGATGAAGCGGACGACAAAGAGAAAGTCCTCGATGCGGGCGCGGGCCTCCTCTTGTGTCTGGCCGGGCCCGCGCGGCAGAGCGAGGACGTCGGCCACGGTGCTGGTAATCTCGAAGAGCTTCTGGAAGATGCCGCTGCCGTGCGTGACAATGCTGGACATGTTCCTCAGCCGGCTGACCAGACCGCGCAGCTGCGCCGAGAGGCGCTGGGCGGGGAAGTGCAGCGAGAAGCCCTCGTGGGCGTCCCGAGGAGGCGCGGACCGGAGCAGGCCGTGCGAGAGGGCGACCTGCCACACGAGCGTACGCAGCCAGAGGCGCGTGACAAACAGGTCGACGTGCTGCTCCTCCCGGAGTCCGCCGGCGCCGTTGGCGGCCAGCTCGCGCTCGGCGTCGGCAGTGTCGGCCTCGTCGGCGTCAAGCTGCGCTTGCTTGAGCTCGACCCACTCGGCCGAGATGCTGACCGTGTCGGGCATGGTCTGCGCGGTCCAGTGCGCAAGCAACGGCGCGTCCATAATCAGGAACAGCTGGATCAAGCGGTTGTACCCGAACGTCACATGGGCGGGCACCTCAGGGTCGGCGATCGGCAGGCCGGCCCGCAGGGGGATCATGATGCAGGGGTAGCCCGACATGATGCAAACGAAGCGTTCGTGGATGTAGGCCTCCCAGTACATACGCTGCCGACGCGAGATCTCGCGCAGTGTGAGTCCGCAGGTGTTGTCCGCCGAGTACTCGTGGATGTTGAGCATCTGGATCATGGCGATGGCCTCGCGCAGGCTGGCCAGGCTGCGGTCAAAGCGCTTGAAGGCCATGAGCGAAATCTCGTTCCAGATGCCGACCATGACCCGCTTCACCGTCAGCGGCATGTCGCACTGCAGATAGTGCGCGTCGGTGTGCCCGCCCATGTCGGCCTGGCGGTGCGCCCACAGGCTGTACTGGATAAGCGAGGTCATCTGGGCTGCAACGTCGCCATGTAGCGTCCACGAGGTTTGCGTAAGATTGACAGTGACGGCACCAAAGGCGTGCACCAAAGCCGCGTCCTCGTAGCTCGCGTGCATGTTGCCGATGGCAGCGCGCATCTCGTCTGGCGTCAGAACTGGGTTGACGGGGTAGACGAGCTGCTCGTACTCGGGCAGCAGCCGCAAGAAGAACTCCCGCGAGTAGCCACTGCCGCCAATGGTCGAACCAGATGCGAGACGTGGAGACACGGCATGACTGGAGTCGAGGATGGCAGCGATGGACGTGACGGCGCGAGGCCCGACCGCGTGGGAAGCCGAAGACGGCCCTGACGAGCCCGTGCCGGAAGAAGCCCCGCCGCTTCCGGTCTTAACAACTCCTTTACCGCGCAACTGAGCGACAAGCCGGCCTCGCACGCCGGGCTTGCGTCTGGGCGGAGTCGGTGCAAACGTGCAGGTGAGGTTGAGATGGGCGCATTGCGCGCAGGGCTGGTCGCCGCTGCATCTCACCTTCCGGACCCGACAAGCATCGCAGGCCCGCGTGGTCCTGGCGCTCATGAGGGCCGCCGAGACACTCGGTTTCCGAAAAGAGACGCGAGGATTGGTACCGAACACGATCCGGGTGCTGCTCCAGGCTGGCGCCAAAGCCGCATGGCGGAGAGTGTCTCGCGTCGACACACTTAACAAGTTGGAAAGGTGAGGGCGAACCGCTACTTACGCCCAGTTCCTATCTCCGAGTGGGATGCGCCGCGCTGACGGGCCCGGGTACTGCAAGATGGAAGAGAAAGACTGCAAAGACGAGACACTGATGGTTGCCCGATCAAAATCTGGAGTGGGCTCCAACAGGAGCCAAGTCTTCAGTCCGGGGGAAGTGGGGATTTCGACTCGGGCCATGCATGTCCTGAACCCAAGTTAGGCTGGTGCCAATGCTGCCAATGGTGCGAGGCAAGAGTGCATGTGGGTCGTGGGCGACAAGCTATCCTACTTGAAGCTATCGGTCCGACCATGTGACCCCCCGGGCCGGCCACGGATCGTCTCGAGTCTCATACATCGACCTATCCATCGCGCCATCCCCTTCAGAGGGCCACAGAATGTGTTTACCAAAGCACCTGCATGTCTCCGAACACACCATCTCATGACCTTCATTGCTCAAACGCCCGGGTCTTTCTCACTGCTCGTCTTCTTACCGGTCCAGAGCCTCTCTCAATTCGTAGCTCGCCGGCCGCTCCCAGTTACAGTGCGGCGTCCCCACGGCCACCAGGTCCCTTCGGTCCACGACCCGGACCGACTTCATCTCTGTCCCCGTCCGCGCGCCGTCGGGGCCGAATGTTGGGACGACGACGACCGGCGGCTTTGGCATTTCAAGCCAGCGCACCCAAGTGTCCGTTTGCTTGAAGAACTCCCTGGACTTTCTCGCCGCCACCCACGAATCCAGGACCGCTCGATACATCTCAAGGTCCGCGTCCAGCAGCTCATCCGGGTGCTACTCCCATTTCATCCTAAAGGCCGCCTCCGCACCCTGCTCCGCGTGAGGGCAGTCCCGGAAGTGCTCGTCCAGCGTGATCATAAATCACGCCCTTGATGTCATCTCGTTCCCGGGTGTAGTGCTTCTCAATCATGACGGCATAGTTGAAGTCGAAGATGCGGAGATTGTCGTCCTCATCGACTAAAAGATTTCGTGCTGCAATGTCTTGATGCATCACGCCGTACACGGTGATTTAGATCGTCTACCACGGAGAGCAGCTGTTGCAGCCAGCGTATACGAAAGGTCCTGGTGGTCGCGTTGTTCCCGTGTAGCGTACCGCCGGGGATGTACCGCGTCGTAAAGCCCACAACGCCGCCCGTGTGATGGACAAGTACAACGGAGTCAAACGGGACGATGTGTGGGTGATCTCGGGGAAGTCGGCGCCAGTTGTTCAGCTCGAACGAAGTCCTAAACATCCCATTGCTCATGCACCAGTATTGAACACGGCCTTGGTGGTTACCCGAGCCGTGCCCGCCACGCACGGGAGCCCAGGGTACGACACCAGGTCCACCCGAGGACCCAAGCGGTCAACCTCGGTCATATTGCCGATATGGATTGTTTTGGACCGGAAATGGAAGACCCAATGCCGAAAGGGGGTGGGTGTTGACGTACAACGTCACGTCGTCTTCGTCTTGGTCTGTCAAGAGCGAGATGGGCCCGTCTGGCTGGGAGAAACGAATGCCAAACACACCATCTCCAAGCTCGTCGACGTGCCTTCGAAGCTGGGCCATGCATATGTCCTCCGTTTCCTCAACATTGTCGACGGGAGACGGGGGCGCATAAGTGACCGCGAAATGCCCCCTCTGATCGAAGTCGGTGATGTGCCAAGTGTACGGCCCTTCATTCAACAAGCTGCCGGATCCTGCCCATGGCATCCCAGACAACAGCAGACGATCTCTTCTCCAGCCCGGCAATAACGGTGGCGGCACCGAAGTCAGAAACCGACGAGGAAAGTCTCAGCGCTGAGGACAAGCGGACAATTACGTCGCTATGTCCTACGCCTGGGGTCCTCCCGAGCCCACGGCCGAGATATGGATCAACGGCAGGGCCGTTCCGGTCCGTGATAACCTCGCCGCAGCCCTCCGGCAGTTCCGGACCATGGACTACTTCCGCTTTGGCGGCAAGATATGGATCGACTCCCTGTGCATCAACCAAGCAGACGAAGCCGAGAAGCAGGTGCAGGTGCAGATGATGGCCTCCATCTACCGCCACGCAGGAAACATCATTGTGTGGCTCGGCCCAGAAGACAGCGATAGCGACCTCGCCATCTCATACCTGGAGCGCGTCAGCGCGGATTACCGCGCCGAGTATCTCGAGGCGCTCGACTGGAGCGACACGTTGACGGCACTTACGTGGTGCACGATGGCCCGGGTCCGCATGAAGACCAGGTACGAAGAGCTCAGGGACATGAACTCGGGAGCCGGCGACTCCATCACGCCGCTTGCCCTGGATATGATTGCCCCTGCTCTCTACACCTTCTTTGACCGTCCGTACTGGAGGCGGTTGTGGATTATCCAGGAGCTGTGTATGGGTCGCGGCGGCCTGCCGATCGTCTGCGGCTCGCGCGTCACGCAGTGGCGCCACATCCGCGACGGCGCCCTGCGATGCACTGCCATACTGGATATTCTGAGAAGAAGTGGTGGCTAACCCTAGACAGCATGCGACGTGACGATGACAGCTGCCCATGGTGAGAGATCACTCGCTGCTTCACGTGGCGCAGATCGCCGAGCTGGAGGTCATGGGCCATAGGCGGCCCCTCCCTCCTCTCCCGGCGGACGTGGTTCCCATCCTGGCTCCGACGCACCAAGAGCATGGGCCTGAGCTGGGCTCTGCCTTGCGCCGTGCCATCGCACTGGCAGCCCAGTCGGAGTGCACGGTGCCTCAAGACCGCATTTGTGACATGCTCAGCACCCCGGGGCTTCCGGACCTTGGCCTCCAGGTCGATTACTCCAAGCCGGTCGTCGAAGTGTTCACCAAGTTTACGGCCGCTTGCGTGAAACACGAGAGCCTCGATTTCTTCTCGCTGCTCGACGGCGGGTACATGTCCAAGACGGACGAGCACGGCACCGCGCAGCCGACGGACAAGCCGTCGTGGGTGCCCGACTACGGCTCCAAGCCAGCCCGTAAGCTTGGGGTCTTTGACGTGCACTGGAATGCCGGAGGTTATGTTTCCGTTCGCTGGGGATCCCCCGAGGTGCGTGACAAGATCCTCGTGTGCAAGGGGAAGGTGGTGGATGCCGTCGACGGTGTCGGGGCCATGTCCAGGGCCGATGTCGAGGCTGGCTCGATCGTCGATGGCGACGATACCTTCTTCGGAACGACCCAGCCAAAACAGAAGAGCGAGACCGGCGGGCTCAACGTGGAGAAGACACTCTATGATGTTCTGGTCGGGGGATCTGACATGAAAGGCGCGGAAACATCCGCGTCATTCAAATGTCTGTACTCCGCATTTCCAGGTACGTGAATCAATCTCATGCTTGCATAGCCTGCCTCCGTTTCAAGTATGTCTGAGCTCGGCACTACTGACCAATCTAGCCGAGGAGCCTGCCCGAGACTCGACCGTCTACCGCACGCAACTGGCAGTTTCTCAAGTCCAGCGCAGACCTTCTGGTCGGTGGACGCGAACTCGCGAGTTACTTCAAGCACTTGTCCGAGAGCTCCGCGCCCGCAGACCCAAAACCTGGTCCCGAAGACGAGGTAGCTGGGCCGTTCGACTCGCTCCACGCCGAACTGACCGCAATCGTGGGCGAGATCCTTGACTCGAGGCTCAAGGACATCGACACGGCCGCGGCGCGCCAGGCGATGGAGGCGCGGACAAAGATGCGGAGGCTCATCGTCACCGCGTCTCGGTCGCTTGGTCTTGCGCCGATCCAGACGCAGCCCGAGGACGCCGTCATTGTCATCGTGGGCCACGGCAAGCCAGTCATTGCGCGCAAGGTGTCGGAAGCAGACGGTCAGGGCCTCTGGAACCTCATTGGCGAGGCCTACATTCCTGGCATGATGCATGCCGAGAAAGCTGCCGTTGTCGACGAAGCCCATGGCATCGGCATGAAACGGAAGAAACGCTGAGGGAAGTCGAGCCCATTCCCTTCGTTTGAGCGTGGGTTTATCGTCACTTGGGTCATGTGGAGAGCATGCGGCATGTGGGTAAGGTAGTTGCCGGGACCGAGCCTGGCGGTAAAGGTAGGTAATTTATGTACACACAAATTCTTGCAGAAGTTGAACCCAACAGCCCCTACGCGTTGTCGTCCCATGTCACAGCCCGGTTGCGAGCCCAATTCCTGATATCCTCGAAGTTCCTGCACATGTGCTGGGTCGAGAACTCCGGCCACGGGTCATCGTCACCCAGCTCGGGGTAGAGCTTGAAGGTGAAGACGCCAATGTCTGCTTGGCACATCAAGTTCATCCGAAGTGTTTCCAGGCAGTGGTCTTGACGAAAACGAAAGGTCAGCTCTGACTGTTTAGGGGGGTTGCCAGCCAAAAGATTGTATGATGAACGTACCGACATGCCCCCTGACGTCCATCTCGTCGTGGTTGATGTCGCCCTCGTCGCTCATGTAGTACTTCTTCCATGTAAACTGCCGGATCAGGTTCAGGCAGTGCAGCTGGTGGAATACTTCGATGGCGGCACGATATCCGACCTTGCCGGTCTTGGGGTCGGTGATCTTGAGCGAGTTTAGCGAGAGGCCGAGCCGCTGCACTTCCTCCGCTGAAATCATCATGTCGCCCACTACCATTACGGTTAGTTGTGCTTATGCGCGCGGACTGCTGTCTGCGCTTACCTCTGGAGATCTGCTCCCACGCTTCATCCACCTCGTCCGTGTGGCCGACGTACGGCGACCACTCCATGATTGGTGTCAGGTTGTACCGGACGGTGTTGTACTTGACGACCGGGGCAGCAGGCGCTGTGAGAGGATTAGCTTCGGGTCCTGTCTTTCTCTACATGACAGCTGAGGCGTGCTCACAGTACGTGGAGAACTCGGTGGTGACGACCAAATCGGACGGGCGGCCATATTTCATGCAGAACGACAAGGCGAAGAGTGTTGTTGACACAGACAGTAGGAAAGCATGCCCAATCCAGATCCAGTGTTGTGCGACCCCTCGCACCGGCCGTGTCCGGTAGAAGGCTTCCAGACTCAATCTCCTCCTCCAAGCCCCCTTTTCGGAGACTTGCTCCTCGTCGAGGAGGGGGACGGGCTCGTAGTCGTTCGGCATGGCGGATTAGGTTAAACAAGGACGCCCGGATCGAGCCAAGCACGCTGCAAGAAAAAGTGTCGCCCAGCGAAAAAAGAACAGGTAAATGTCGCCCAGCGAAAGAGAATTAAAAAGTGCAATGCTGCACAGGTCGAAGCAAATGCGCGAAAGACGTCCCGTCTCAGAACCACCGAACGAAGTAACAAGAAGATCAATGTCAACACATCTTGGAAAATGCGAGATGAAGAGCACCTTCGTCTTGTCTAACTGAGTCTGGATGCCCCGGAGGCATCTTTGTGGTTTCATGGCGATTGGGTGGACCCCAGGAGGGCAACGCGAGACGCATGAGGCGGTACCCGATACACAGCTGTCCCCTGAACCCCAAGCGCGTCGCAGGTGTTTCGTCTGGGCATGCCCCTGGTAGGTTAGTCAGACCCCAGCCGGCAAACAGCCCCAACAAGGGTCTGCACTGGAAGCGAACCCCAGCATCGCGACGCGTTCATCCACTGCCCCCAGCTAAAAAGTCGTCTGAACATGACATCCCGGGAGCGATCAGGACAAGCATCGCCAAGGGCAATCCGAGGCGAGCACGCCAGGAAATTTAAGGCTCTGCACCAAGGCTTTGCTGTTGCATTCGTTTAGGGTGGGTTTCCGCCTGTCGATCCCCCTGGCACCCTCAGCCCAAGCGAGCCAGCGGTGAATGGGACGCCGTGGTTACGGCACGCACGCGACACGAGCCACTGACCAGCCTCGCCAACATGCCCCCCCGCAGCTGCTCGCCTCGCCTCCCTCCGGGATCACTCAGGGTGAGAGTCTGGGAGGCTAGCCGCGACGGCACTCTCCACGCGCTGTAGGCGAGCCTCGAGGTTTTAGCTCCTGGTACCGGACCCTTGGTGAATGGTGCACTTTAGCCTTGGACTTGAAACCTGGATGAGTCTGATACTTGTGGCATCTCATCGTCTGTCTCCTGATGTTGCGCAGCCAATGGGCGTCGAGCGCTTCGCGCAGCACTCAGCACCGCAGCGTCAGGGGTGCGGGACAAGACTTGCACAAGGGGCGTGTACAACTTGGATATAAGTGAGCTGCTGCTCTAGGCTTGGCACATGTTTTCTTCTCTCCATCCGTTCGCAGCCCAACTTCCCTTCGTCCTTCTCTGTACACTTCCTTCGCTTCGACTCTCTTTTTTTTACTAGATTGACTCTAGTCACTCCTTAGCTGCTGGCCGGCCATTTTCACGGATCGCAAAAATGCATACTACTTTCGGGCAGTTCCTTATTGCCGGCGTCATCGCCGCCGGGGCAGTGTCGTCGTTTTCTATCGCCCCGACCGGGAGTGAAGTGGCTCGGCTGGTGGTACGTTCCCCAGGGTGTGCATGATGCCGGAAGCCGCGCATAGCTGACTCTCTCACTTGACAGGTTCCCGCTCTCGCCCTGGCTGCTCCTGCCTATGGCCTGCCTTCCTTCCTCCAGGACCGTGCTGTGAGTGGCTGAGACACGTTGTGACATCTTCTACTACTCTGGTAGCTGACTCTTTGCAGCCTCACCATCAGGGCAAGGGCAAGAAGAAGGGCGGTCGCGATGTCGAGGCTCGTGAGCCCCACCACCAAGGCAAGGGCAAGAAGAAGGGTGGCAAACGCGACCTGACCGAGGACGAGGAGGACGACGTCTCGGACGAGCTCGAGACCCGCGACCCCCACCACCAGGGCAAGGGCAAGAAGAAGGGCGGCCGCGATGTTGAGACTCGTGAGCCCCACCACCAAGGCAAGGGCAAGAAGAAGGGTGGCAAGCGCGACCTGACCGAGGACGAGGAGGAGGACGTCTCGGACGAGCTCGAGACTCGCGACCCCCACCATCAGGGCAAGGGCAAGAAGAAGGGTGGCAAACGCGACCTGGATGAGCTCGAAGCTCGTGAGCCGCATCACCAGGGCAAGGGCAAGAAGAAGGGCGGCAAGCGCGACGTGGCTGACGAGGAGGACGACGACGTCTCGGACGAGCTCGAGGCTCGCGAGCCTAAGGGCAAAGGCAAGGGCAAGGGCAAGGGCAAGGGCAAGAAGAAGGGCGGCAAACGCGACCTGGATGAGCTCGAGGCTCGCGAGCCCCACCACCAGGGCAAGGGCAAGAAGAAGGGCGGCCGCGACCTGACCGAGGAGGAGGACGACGTGTCTGACGAGCTCGAGACCCGTGAGCCCCACCACCAAGGCAAGGGCAAGAAGAAGGGCGGCAAGCGTGACGTCGAGGAGCTTGAGGTCCGCGAGCCTCACCACCAAGGCAAGGGCAAGAAGAAGGGCGGCAAGCGCGATCTTGAGGAGCTCGAGGCCCGCGAGCCTCACCACCAGGGCAAGGGCAAGAAGAAGGGTGGCAAGCGTGACCTCGAGGAGCTTGAGGCCCGCGAGCCGCACCACCAGGGCAAGGGCAAGAAGAAGGGTGGCAAGTAAGCGCTCGACCTCAGCGCTCAGCAACTTCGAATCCCACTTTCTGTTTCTTCTCTACCTACAATGTGCTTGCTTGGTTTTTTCTCCGGTCAGAAGTTTGCCTCCGCATGTCTTGTTGGTTCTTGATCCCTGCCCTGAGCCGATGCCTGCACGTCTTGAAGGAGGGATGCTATGGGCGCTGGCGGGCTCCCTTGCGAACCTCCACCTTGGCGGCGCGTCGTGCTTCAACTTGTGTATTACACTAGCAATAATCCGAATGTCCTTAGTAGCTGCAATCCTCTTCACATTTTCATGATGGTGACCTCGACGCGACCTTGTCTATTCGCATGTGCCAGCCACAACCGCCTTGATGTCGGAAACAGGTGATGAAGAATGGCGGGTTTTCCGGGTAAAGGCGTGGTCTCATCGGTAGGGCAACATCCAGTTACACTTTGGTATTAATCACTTGCAGTATGCATGCCCGCACACGCAACCCCTAGCCGCAGCTGCCAAGGAGAACCGGCTGCGGCAGTCCCCAGCATGATTCGGTCCGTTTAGTCCATCAGGTGGGTAGCGTTAGGTGTTCTGTTACATACTCTAGATACCTAGGTTGATAGTTATCCTGGTGACCGAGGTCCTAAGTAGCGGTATATGCCCCGACCGACATGCCGCCGGCACTACTAAACGAATCCAAGTAGCAGCGAATCCAGATCAAGGATCGACACACTTCTCTTTGTGCGGGGCACCGGACTGCTGGGGTTCTTCCCCGCGGGCACCCACAACGACGGCTTGGCACCGTGACTCCGTGACGGCTCCTTGACGAGGACAGTCTTGAAGAGAACAGCTTTTTCACAGCTTGCGAGCCTGCTTGCAAAACAGCTGCATCGGCGAGCGCAACAAAGGCCGCCAGAAACTCAAGGTAGCGCTGTGCGTTATGCCGAGGGAACCGCCGACGTGATCGCCGATGCGACGTCAACTGTGTCGTCAACTCGGCTGGACTGGCTCGCAAGTTAGACCGGGGACAAATACCTCGCTCTAAATGCAGCACCCGTGGTCCGCCCGGAGAAGGCTCAGTGTACTTAATGGCCGAATCTTGTAGTCGACGTGACGGTTCTGACACCTGCCGACTTGCTTGTCCGTGACGCGCGCAGATCAGGGGACACTGTTCCTCACCTTTGCTGACATTGAACTCCACACCATGAAGGTGCTTCAGAGCGTGGCCACCTTGGCAACGGCGACACTCGTTTATGGTCATGGGTACCTCACCATTCCGTTCAGTCGCACGCGGCTCGGCGCAGAGGTGAGAACAGCTTCAGGCGCGATCGAGAGTTTCCGCTGACCATTAGCCATTCCATGACAGGCCGGGCTCGACTCATGTCCCGAGTGCACGATCCTCGAGCCCGTGCAGTCGTGGCCGGATCTGAACGCCGCCCCGGTCGGCCGGAGTGGTCCCTGCGGCTATAATGCGCGCGTGAGCATCGACTACAACCAGCCGGCCACCAACTGGGGCAGCAAGCCGGTGGCGACGTATTCGCCCGGCCAGGAGGTTGACGTGCAGTGGTGCGTCGATCACAACGGCGACCATGGGGGCATGTTCAGCTACCGCATATGCCAGAACCAGACGCTGGTGGACAAGTTCCTCACGCCTGGCTACCTCCCGACCGACGCCGAGAAGCAGGCCGCCGAGGCCTGCTTTGATGCCGGTCTGCTGCCGTGCACCGACGTGACTGGACAAAGCTGCGGGTACAGCCCGGACTGCGCGGCGGGCCAGCCCTGCTGGCGCAACGACTGGTTCACCTGCAACGCGTTCCAGGCCGACAGCAGGCGCGGGTGCGAGGGCGTCGACAACTCAGCCCTCGGCTCCTGCTACGCGAGCATCTCGGGCGGCTACACCGTCACGAAGAAGATCAGAATCCCGGACTACGTGTCGTCCCATACGCTGCTGTCCTTCAAGTGGAACTCGTTCCAGACTGGCCAGATCTACCTCTCATGCGCCGACATCGCCATATCCGGCAGCCCCGGGGGTGGCACCAGCGCGACCACGATGAGCACGAGCACGCGGTCAGCCACGGCCACCGCCAGCACAAGCGGTGCATCTTGTACCGCCGTTGCCTCCGTGGCTGTCACCTTCAACGAGCGGGTGACGACGACGTGGGGGCAGACGGTCAAGATCGTTGGGTCCATCCCAGAACTCGGCAGCTGGGACGCCTCGAGCGCGCCTGCGCTGTCTGCCTCGGCATACTCGAGCTCCAATCCAGTCTGGAGCTATATCGTCAAGCTAACCGCCGGCACGACGTTCCAGTACAAGTTTGTCAAGGTTGCCAGCGACGGAATCGTCGCGTGGGAAAGCGACCCCAACCGGTCGTACACGGTCCCGCAGGGCTGTGCCACAACCGCCGTGAGTACATCGTCATGGAGGTAAAACTATGATGGAGTCAACGAGGCCGTGTAAGGCGAGTGGGACAGCAGTAGAAACTGTATCAAGGAGGGCGGATACGAGTTGGGAACCTGGAGGAAGAGAGGGTTCAGTCCCCTGGGATGTTACTATCTACTACTAGTACGTGAAATTGAAGGGTACAGCCCACCAGATTATGGCAGTGTACTTCGTGTTTGGGAGCGGCACCGATCACACCTTTCTCTTAGGGCTGTTGTGGACAGCGCCACAGAACAAAGGACGTGAGCAAGACTGCCCCATGTCTCCACTATGGCGAAGAAGCTATGCACAACTGGGAGGCGGATAGGGGCGGGCCGCGGCCTCAGGGGGGCTTGACTTCCACATCCTTGGGTCCGTCGGTGCAAAGCGGGCCCGAAGTCTTCCTTTTCGTACCTAGCCGTGCTAACCACACGATCCTCTTTCAGGGGGGCGGTCCAGCGGGCTCCGTTGCCAAATCGGGTAATATCTGATGGTTCCTGAATGATAAATATCAACACCATGGCCGCATACATGCAAGGTTTGGCCGTTCTGTTGCGTTTGAGACAGAGCCTGTTGGAGAACCTGCTCGACACCTCACAATGCATTTGCCGCTGTGTGTCACCAGCCTGCTGGCTCTTACAGCTGCGGCTGCCCCGAACCACAAGGACTCCGGCTTCGTCACCGTCGAAGGGGGCGGCTTCAAACTACACGGCAAGGACTTCCATTTTGCCGGGAGTAATGCCTACTACTTTCCTTTCAATGGGGTTTGTGGCACCTCATCCTGGTCCTACTTTTGGGGCCATCACCAATTGGCTGACATCACTTGCATTGCAGAACCAGCAGGACATCGAAAAGGGGTTGACTGCGGCCAAGAAGGCAGGCCTCACCGTCTTCCGCACCTGGGGATTCAACGACAAAAACACTACCTACCTCGCTAGCGGCTTACCCCAGTACGGTGGTGAAGGTGCGGGCCCCTCCGAGGTGGTTTTCCAATACTGGCACAATGGCACCTCGACCATCGACCTCTCTGGATTCGACAAAGTCGTGGACGCCGCCACAAAGGTCGGCATCAAACTGATTGTCACCCTGACTAACAACTGGGCCGACTACGGTGGCATGGACGTCTACACTGTCAACCTCGGCGGCAAGTACCATGATGATGTGAGCGCACTCCTGACGAAGCATGCTACTACCTAAGGACGCTGTTGACGTGGTGCAGTTCTACACGGTCACCAACATTAAGAGCGCGTATAAACGGTACGTTAAGGAGATGGTGACGCGGTATAAGAACTCGCCGACCGTCTTCGCGTGGGAACTCGCCAATGAGCCCCGCTGCGGCGGCGACGCGGTCCGCAACCTGCCTCGCAGCACCAACTGCACGGCCAAGGTCCTCGACGCGTGGATTGCCGAGATGAGCGCATACATCAAGACTCTTGATCGCAATCATCTCGTCACCTGGGGCGGCGAGGGCGAGTTCAACCGGCTGTCGGACGACTGGGCATACAACGGCGCTGACGGCGGCGACTTTGACAACGAGCTCGCCATCGACACCATCGACTTTGGCGTCTTCCACTCGTACCCCGACTGGTGGAGCAAGACGGTCGAATGGACGGACCAGTGGATCCGCGACCACGCCGCCGCCGGCCGCAAGGCCCGCAAGCCCGTCGTGCACGAGGAGTACGGCTGGCTGACGCCCGCCGCACGGCTCGCGAACACGGGCAAGGTCGACAACCGGACCCGGGTCGAGGTGCTGGGCGGCTGGCAGAAGACCATGGTGGCCGAGAAGCTGGCCGGCGACATGTACTGGCAGTTTGGCTTCTCCGGGTACTCGTACGGCCGGAACAACGACGACGGCTTCACCATCTATCTGGACGACGCCGAGGCCCAGCCGCTGGTGTACGAGCACGCCAAGGAAATGAATGCGCTAAACTGCCGCGTGTAGGGAGGATGCTGCCGTCTGATGGAAGACGAATGGTTTAGCAACGGGTCTCATATTTTAGGTGGACCTTCGCGATGTGGCCAGGCACTATCCTGGTACGGGGTACCCCTGAACGCCAACAATGACGGGACTCCAGTTGAATGCAGCCTCTTACTTGACAATGACCTCTATTACTGCCCAAGGCCACGTACACAGTGAACTGAGAGACTGGACCCTTTCCTTCCTACGTCATTGTCTCCCGTACACGTAAAAGTGGGAAATGAATGGTTTGCATTTGAGTCACGGTAGAATCTGTATATGACAGTTGTGTAAGGCCTAGTCACATTTGTAGTTGGTGGCGTATTGAAGGTGCGTAATCCACGGCTGTAAAGGGTATTCGGTGACGATACGGCATACAGCAACGCTAGCTCCTATTGCTCCCTCTTGTGTAGGCCGTCGGCCTCACGAGAAACATCCTTCTCCCATTGCCGAGTAGGTTTGCGCTTTCGTTTCATCTCCTGGCCAGTGGCCACCGCCCTGCATCTTGATCCAGATTCCATGGATGTCGTGGTCCTTCCATGCCACTCAGCTTGGACGTCGGCCAGACACCCTCAGACGACAGGAGGTTGAAGGACAACCGAGCCATCCGCATACCCCTTGGCGTCGCCATCGCTGGAGCACGACAGCCCCGCTTCGTCGGCTTCGTCAGGGCAGGTCAAGTACAGCTGGGCAGTGCCAACCGCATACAAGGTACTAATGGAAGCCAGGCTCGTCAATATCTGCTCTCTGTCACCATGTCATGACCCCAGAGAAGGCATCAGTCATACCCAGTAGTTTCCTCGTTGCCACACGGAAGCGAATCATTAAACGTTACTGATGCAACATCAATGTTGAGCTGAAGCCATACGTCCAGCGCCTTGTTCGCCGGCGTTCCATCCAGTTCGCAGACGAAATTCATGCGCAAGGCGCAATGAAGTCGCTGGGTCGTGTTGGTGAGGGTGTTGGTGATCGTCCAGGAGGCGTTTCCTTGCTGTACGCGCTCGTCTGCGGTGTACGTCACGCTCAGCCGTTCAACCATCCACATGTCTTTGATGGTGGCCCCGTCTGAGCAAAGGGACGGTGCTGGTACGGAGTTTTCGCCATTTTGTGGCGCTGGATATGCGGCGGCTAATGTGTAGGCCACACACCGCTGGAGTGCGCATGCCACGAAGGCTGCGGTGAAGACCTGCCGCGGATTCCGCATGGTTGTCGACACAGCTGAGATGAGGAACGACGACACCAATTTCGAGCTTTGGGTCAAACAAACAAGCCAACTTTACAATCGACAGTTTATTGACAGGATCAAGGAGCATTCATCATTGAACCGAAAGCGTGTTTGGACAACATGCCCGCATTTGGCTCGCACTTGGCTCGAGGGGTTGTCCTTTATATGGCGCGTGCT
Organism: Chaetomiaceae sp. R4402; assembly: GCA_023628555.1. NCBI lineage: Eukaryota > Fungi > Ascomycota > Sordariomycetes > Sordariales > Chaetomiaceae > Chaetomiaceae sp. R4402. Next base: position 40,590 of record JAMAKO010000109.1, read on the forward strand.
CGTTGCACCAGTACAATATTTTATGCTAGCGGCTTGTACACGCCACTCTACATGGACGTGTGCACCCACCCGACTTCACCAAGACCAAAAGGGCGTTCGGCTGGCATTGAGCACAAGATGGGGCATCTTGCAAGCCGGGCATGGCGCGGCATCCCACCTACCGAGGTAGGTGCATGTGCTTTAACCGGCATTGCTAACTTTGGGTAATTAAGCTAGCATTCGGTATTGGGAAACCGGTTCGGCATAGCAAAACCAGGCAGAGGCAACTGACCTGGCGATCTGGCCCCAGTGCCCACTACCAACCAAGGTAAGCGCAGATCAAGTTCAACTTGAAGTTGACTGTGAAGAGGCTCCTGCAGTTGGCTACCTCACATATGGTCAACTTAACCCCCCTCTCGCTGTTCAGCCTACGTTATGTTCGATTGAAGCAACACCACATGGTTGTTGCCATTGATCGCTTGCAAATCATCGCACTCCGCCACCTTGTGCATGGTTCGCTTTGTCACGGTAACCCGTCATAGCAGTCGGCCCTCTTGTCCCACTATCTTCTGTGAAACGCTGTGTCAACAAGTTGGCAAAAGCATCGAATGGGTATGAACTTGACTCACATCCTAGGCTAGACGTTTACAATTACTTTTCTACTCGTATCAGAAGCGAGCATAACGACTCGCCGCTGGTTAGGTCGCCGTCGGCTTCCTCGTCGGCAATGCGTGTTCCGTGTCAAAGATGGCAGGTCTACGTAAACCTGATGGCGAGGTCACATGTTTTACCCTTGTCGCTGCTCTGACTGGGTTTCTTCAACGGCTTGCTCACTGTCGTCGTCTGCCTCTATGACCCTGCTCCCGTCAGGAGGAAAGCGAGAAAACAGTAGGACACCAGCTGCAAGCAGAGCAATGGACTGCGTCCGGGAACAGGCTTAGCTTTAACTTTCATCTCGGCAATCTCGGAAGGTCAGACTTACGGCGTTGGCAAAGAAGGTCAAGTGCGGTTTGCCAATCTCGGCGAGCGCCGCAAAGACGAAACCAAACAGCCCCTGGGTCGCCAGTCGCGCAATGTTCTCAACAAGCGTCAGGGCATTCAGGGCATCAGTTCGCTTAGACGCCGAGCACATTTCGGTCATAACGCCTTTGGCCGCTGGCGCCGAGCCGGACGCAAAGGGCAACAGAACTGCGGCTGTGAGACTGTTAGTTTCACGGCAGTATTACAGCAACATAGCAACGTAGAGGTAAATACCGAGGTAAATGTGCCAACCTTGCGTGGCAAAGGCGGCGCACATGGTTAGGACGCCGTCGACAACCAGGCTGACAAGCAAGAAGCGGAGGTCAAACGAAGTTCCTTCGTCTTCTTTGACGTCGGCAGACGCTACCGGCTCTTCCTCCGCGAAACTACCAATTGGCGCGTCCAGCTCCTCCGGGTTCGTGGCAAGCCGCGACTCTCGTGAAGGCGGGCGCGGCTCACTGGTTCGGCGTTCCGAACCGCGGGCAAGGTACCACTTCCGACCGCTGCTGATGATACGAGGGAAGAGGAAGATCAGGAACGCGGCTCGCATGAAGGCGAAGCCCGACATAAGCCAGCCGTTGTCGCCCTGTCGAAACTCAAACACGGCCGTCGCGTACATCTGGATCAGCAAGGGGGCATACCCGGTGGCCAGCTACTGTCAAGTCAGCTTCGACTGTCCCTGAACGCAACAGAGGTCGCAAATCTGACGTACCACACCAAGAAAGACGCCAGCGCAGAGAAACAAGACGCCATAGTGGTTCCTAACCGCTCCGCTGGGAAGCAACACCTTCTGCGGCACGAGGATCCGCAACGGGGCAAGAATCTCACACAACCCTTTTGAGTTGGGCTTTGAACCGCGCGACAGTGACTCGGCAGCGATGTGTGGCATCGCTACGCGAACGTACAGAGTCGCCACCAGGAAAGCGCAAAAGGCGACTTCGAACGGGCGCCGGATGCCCCATGCGTCGCCGATCATGCCTCCGCCTATTGCCATGTGAATTGGGTGACACAGCACAAATGTGATGGAATAACTCACTGAGATAGCCTATGCCCTGGCCAAGCATGATGCAGCCTTGAAGCATGCCAAATACGGCAGTCCGTCGCAAGGGCTCGACGACCTCGCCGGCGATGACGTTGGCAACCAGACTAGGTAGGCAGAGTCAGCGTAGAATCAGCCACGGAAGAGGCTCATCAGGGCTACGCACATGTATCCCACCGGCCCGCCGATTATGGTAATCAGCTGGGTGCACTGGAAGATGACGATGCCGGCCTGCCCGCCAGCCAGGACGCCGAGAATCTGCGTGGCGACGCGGATCGCGGGCACAAAGGTCTGCATCATGAGGGCGGCGCGCGGGCCTATCCGCTTGGCCATCCAGCCGGCCACAAACAGGTTGATGGTGCCGCATAAGGTCGTGCTCATGCCGAGGATGGAGAACTGCGTCGCTGTGCCCGCGGCAATCTCGTTGCGGCTGCACCGGTCGCCAGAGCCCTCATATGGTGGGTGGTTGCTGTAGAAGACGTCGCATTCCATCAGGTGGAAAACGTAGAATATGCTGGAGTCCGGTCAGTTTGGAAGCTTGAGCTCGACGGGGACAAAAACTCAAGCACTTACGGGACCTGGGTGAAGCTGAAGGCAAGTGTGATGAGGAAGCCGGCAAACAGGATGCGCTTTTCGACGTGCACCCTCAAGGCATCGCGTAGCCATGCTAGACACCCGCGTTCCCCGTCTGGTGGAGGGTCACGGTGCTTGCCATTGCCGTTGCCGTTGCTCGGAGCGTCCTGCGGTGGCCGGCTCTGGCCGAGCAGCGGGGTGCGTTCGCTGACTGTGGCTTCTGGGGCCATCACTAATAAGCTGAGTCGACACTACAAGATGCTGGAAATGGCTTTCTTCTTCGGTATGTTCAAAAGTCGAGTCTGTTTGGCCGTCTGCCCGCACTTGATTCGTCCGCTCGGAGGGGCAAAAACGACTGACAGTCTTCGGACGAACTTTGCCCCATCGTCGTCACCGGACGAGATCCTCTTTGAGTGGGGTATGCATCGGGGAGCGGCATCACAGTGGGCCTCCCGCAATCGCACGCGGGGAACCTTGAAGGCAAAGGGTGCATTCCAATCAACGAATCCTGTTGCTGTCTGATCTGGGCGGCCGGGCGAGAAGCCGGACGGCCCGTCCTCGTCCCGCCATGCCATCTTTAGCGTGACATGGAAAACAACACCATGCTGTGTACATTGGGCATGCTGGTAGCACAATACGCTGGACGAGCTGGGCTCGCCGGCTGATTCAGCTCTCCTTTGAGCCACTGCGAGTATCCATACCTGGCTAGTTAAAGGACAGCGTGATCACGAGAACGCCTCCTTCCCATCAATAAACCACGGATTGAAGCGGTATAACGTCCAGACCTTGCAACCCTTTCTTTGCCCGTCTTCTTTGAACACACATCCACAGCCCATACAAAACAAACACCAACACAGTCAGCGGCGCGGTAACGGCCCAAAAGAGCGCGAACTGCGGCCGTGTGGCGACGCCCATGCCGCCGCGCGCCAGCGCCTCGTCCCAGGCAAACAACGGGGCGGCAAACAGGGCAGCGACGAAGCTGCCGGGGAGGAAGAACATGGCGACAAGGGCGAGCATCTTCATTGAGGACGAGTCATCGAGGCTGGACGCGGCGATGCTGCGGGTCGCGCGGGCGGCGTCGAAGGCGATGGCGTTGTCCTGCTGCGCGATCAGGTGGAACAGCGCGGCAATCTGGATCTGCACGCGTTGCTGCACGTAGGCCGTGTCGACGGCCTGCATCTGGACCCGGTGGCGGAGCAGGTCGAGGTGCGACGTCGGGAACGGCTCCGGGAGAGACGCGGAGAGGTCCTGCCAGCCAGAGTGGGCGGCGTAGAGAGGCGAATGCTGGCGGACTTGTTCTATCGGTAGACTATGAGCCGCATGCTGCTGGATAAAGTCGTTGATAGTCTCGACGACTTTCATCTTGCGCGTGCCGTTGGCGAGCTTGGCAGCGCAGCCGCTCATCTGCGCTGACAACTGGCCCAGCTCACCCGCCGCCGGCTGCGTCTGGTGTCGCGACGAAAAGCGGTGGTGCCCGGTGCGCGCCTCCACCTCCCTCACGGCCGCCTTGATGTCCTCGAGCGTGCTGTCGAGCCCGTGGGCCAACGCCAGACTGCACAGTAGCGCAGGAAACATGGCGTGTCGCACACTGGCTGCGTCCCATGAGGAGCTGAGTATGCGGTGGAGCTCGGCTCGCTCCTCGCCCTCGGCGAAGATGATTGCATGAGTCTGTGGCGTAGGATCGGAGGTCTGACACCAGACTGCAGCGAGTTTGGGATGGTAGGCGACAGTGAAGACGCAGGTGTTGCTGTCCGGTGCTGTCGTCGAGACGCCCGCGAAACTGCTCCGCGCGTAGTCAAGCGCATCGTTCAATTTCCACGCCTCCGTCAAGCGCTCCAGCACCTTGGTCGAGGGAGTGGTCCGCTGCATGTCGGCATCCTGCCCGACCCATAAGAGGCGGACAGCACGACTGTAGGCGCCGCCGGGAAAACAACGACGAGACGGCTCCTCGAGCCAGGTGTCAATTTCGGGCGACGAGACAATCTTGCTCTCAACCAGCGCCGGGGACGAGCGGCGGTCCTCCTCCACCCAGACCTCCGTTACTTCAACAACGGGACATTTGGGAACATCGTAGCGTTCCCAGCGACTGTGCTTTCCGTAATGACGGTAGAGATCATGCATATTGGCGCGGAAGACGGTTGAAGGTATGACATCAGGCGCGTGAAAGTAGCCAAGAGCGGATGGGTAATTCTGTTCGTAATTCCAGTCTGGACTTTTCAACAAGGCCCAGCGGCTACTTTTATGGAACGATTCTGAAAAGAGGCCGAATGAGTCCTATGATAGCAGAGTCCTGGGATGGCGGTGCACTGGACTAGCCGCCAGCATGCTGCGCCTCCACGCCGGGCTGAATATGCGGGGAACGACTGGGAGGCCAACGTTCAGCACCCGGGAAACCGAGTTCTGGGTTTAGACTGGAAAAACAGGCCAATCCCATGTTATGTTGATGAGTCAAATTGCTTCTGAGGAGGGACAGCCTGGCTTGACCCAAACTCGAGGGAGCCCTCTTTCGCCAAGCGAGCTGAGGTGGCCAGCATGGGTCGACGGCGAGGCAGACCACGAACGACGACTCCGCCGCCGCCACCGCAACGATCAATCCATTGATGCCAAAATCACATGGGTATCGACTGAATTGCCAAGCGTCCTCAACTCCAGAGGAAACAACTCAACAACGGGGCAGGGGTGCCAGCCGACTAAGCGGAAACGGCCGGCATCGACGGCGCCTCCGCAGCACCCTGTTCGGCCTCCTCTCCTTCCAACACCTTCTCATCCCCCAGCAGCTGGTCATTGTTGGGTGGGGCCGGAACCTGCGTAGTGGGCACCTGCTTGTCTTGCTCTCCTGGCGCCACCAGTTTCGCAAGCACTCCCAAGTCGTACTCGTGCCATGCGTCCCCGTTGGACGCGTACGCCCACTCCTCGCGCTCGCCAATCCAGGCGCGACCTGGCACGAAGGCCTCCAGCATGTAGTAATAGTCGCGCGCGTACGGGTAAACGACCTCGGACGGCCCCGCCCGTTGAAGAAAGGCGTCGGTGCCCGCCCGCACGTCCTCGTCGGTCAGCAGGAAATGGGCGCGCTTGTCGGCCTTGTTCGCGCTGTGGCGGCGAACAGACCTTGTGGTCGAATCGAGATGGGCCTCAAGAACCCGGGCGTACCACAGAGGCCGGCTCAGGCAGGTGGTGACGATGTCCGCGTGCCTTGCCAGGAGTCGGCCATTCCATGGTGGGGAGCTGCCGCGGGGAATCTGGGGGATCGGCTGCCCGTTGTCGAGGTGGGTTTGCCAGTGGGAAAAGTCTACCACGGCACACAGCGCGTTCCAGCGGCCGATGCAAGTCAGGCAGGTGCAGCCGGTTGTCGGGTCGGGCCGCGGGATGTGCTGGTGTAACGGTCGGTGCGAGTGCTGCAGGTCTGGGCGATGGGCTGCTCTCAGCAGCAGCGGCTGCAGGTCTAAACTAACATCCCGCAGGAGAACCGGCCGCAGCAAGCACTGTTGGAGGACCGGGTAGCGTAGATTGAGGACTTGACGCATCAGCTGCTGTTCGTTGGCGAGGATGAAGTCACGGAGCGGTTTGCACACGCGCAGGAGCACGAAGAGATCGCTGGGACGGAGAAGTTCCAAGATCATCATTTGGAGCTCGTAGGGCAGGTCCAGCAGGCCTCGCGCGTCTAGCAGTTTGGGCTGGCGGCGTGCCTTCTTCTGCTGCTGCTTCTTCTCCAGGCGTTTTGTTCGCTTCGAATGCAACGGCAGCGACTCCGTCAGGTCGATCAAGGGCGCATCATCGGACGTGAGGTCGGGTACGACACTCGACTCCCAGCTTTCGCTGGGAGTGTCGGCCGTTGTGATGCTCGTTGACGTCGTCGTGGTGGGCATTTTGTTGGGTTGCAGGAAGGAGACACCTCGAGGTTCCAGAGGGCAGAGGATATCCCATTTCTTAAACTCCGCACGGGATGCACCTGCCGCGCGACTGTGCACTGCATCTACTACGCAATCATCATCGCATTTTGCACACATTCGGAGCTCCGCAGCTGACTTCAGCTGGCTGGTGCCCTGCTGCAGTCGACGGGCACATACCAAAAAATCGATCACTCGTTTGCCCGTGCACATGCTGAATGGTGTGGAAGCGAGAACTCTGCATTCTGCGATCTGAAATCGCATCGCCGTTCCGTCTCTATCAAAGCAATGCAGTGCGACGTGTGACTACAGCAGCCGCCCGCCCAAACCGCAGCACTCCAACTCTCTGGCAACCAACAACCAACAATTGAACCATTGCATTCCGAACCAAGTCTCAACCCAAAACCAAAAACAGGCGCCCCCTCTATGTCGTCGCAAAGTTGAGCGGCCCGGCCCACACGCGCAGCGACTTGCCCCAGCGCAACAGAAGCACCACTAGGATCAGCGCGGCGCCGCACACGGCCGCCTGGATGCCGAAGCTAACCTTGGTGCCCTGCGCCTCGGCCCACGTCACCTGGAAGTAGCTGACGATGAAGCCGCCCATGGTGCGCGAGAAGTTGAGCCAGGCCGACACCTCGCCCGACGCCTCCGGGTAGCTGTCGAGGCAGTAGCTGTTGAGCGCCACCGTCGTGATCATGATGCCGAACACGTACAGGCCCCACGTCACGCTCGTCGCCATGAAGTGCCACCCATTCTCGAGACACTGCCCGAGCAGCACCAGCCCGATGATCATCAGCGGCGCCGAGAAGAAGACGGCCCGCAGCCGCGCCTCGGGCTCGAAGTGGCCCTTGTGCCGCCGGATGTAGTGCTGCGCCAGCGCGTCGTGCAGCCAGTGGCCCGCGCCCTCGGCCAGAATCACCGCCACCACCGGCGTGAAGTAGAAGAAACCGATCTGCTTGGGGCCGAAGCCGTACAGCGGCGTGACGAAGAGCGCGAGCGTCGTGTTGATGCCCACCACCCACGCGAACGTGAGGCAGTAGAACACGCACGACATGGCCACCGTCGGGAGCAGAAGCACGCGCACAATGCGCCAGCACGCCTGCGGGAACGTGTTCCGCAGGTGCCGCGACCGCCACTGCGCCACGCCCGTCAGCCGCGCGATGCGGCTGCCCTTGGGTGGCTGCTGCTCCGCCGGGATCGTCCGGTCGTAGTACGTCTCCTCCAGAAAGCAGCACACCAGCGCCAGGCCGAGCGCGTTCATGGCAAAGAAGACCCAAAACGGAATCGGCCAGCTCAGCTTGTCGGTGATGAAAGCGGCAAGCAGGGGTCCCATGTACGGGCTGATAATGATGAACGAGCTACAGGTATGTCGGCCTTGTCAGTTCGGGCGTCCCGACAATGCAGAGAGACGCGGGTGCCACTTACGCCCAGATATTGATCTTGCGTGCCTGTTCGTGGAAGAAGAACACGTCCTTGACGAACATGAGCCCGCCGGACTGCGCGACGGTCGAGAAGAAGCCGTTGAGGATGCGCGCCGCCATAAACGACTCAAAGGTCACGGCGCCGGCGCACCATGCGGCCGTTGCGGTCGAGACGAGCAGGAACCAAAACACGACGGGGAGACGGCCGAAGAAGGCGCTCAGCATGACAACTGATCGGGTTTTTGTCAGCCTCGGGAAACATCGTTTTTCGTGTTGTGCTGGCACACTTACCCAAAACACCGCCTGCGCCGAGCATGAAGACGTTACCGGCTTGCGAGTGGTTGACCTCGTCCGGCGTCATGTGCCACTGCCTACGTCGGTCCCGCGTCAGCCAGCCATTCACCAAAAACTCCGTCGTGGGCTTTGTGGAAACACGTACTCCGCTTGCGGGATCAGGGTCACGGCACCCGTCGCACTGCCGTAATCCGGGAAGAAGGAGACAAACGAGACGATGAAGAGGATCAGGTGCTTCTTGGCCCAGCTCCAGTTCAGCGGATCGTTGACGTCGTCGCTTGGTTGCGGGATGAGCACCGTATGCCCGTCCTTGGCGAGCCGGAGCCCGGACGCGTCGGCGGCCGCGGTGTCGACATTGATGAGGTAGCCCTCCGACTCGTGGAACTCGTGCAGGCGCTCTGCCCTACTCGGCACGGCGGCGTCTTCCACCGCCGCCTTCTCCCCGATCGAGCTCGCCGGCGGGCCGGACTCCTCCGCGAGCACCGCGCTGGGTTCCTGTTTGTCCGCCATGGCCCGAGTGCGTCCACAAACTGCCTGATGGCCGAGGTCGAAATGGAGAGCTGAGTCCCGGCGTCCTTGCTGCGACGGGCAGACGAAAACGAAAACCTAGACCCGGCGGGGGAACAGGATGACAAGCCAAGGGAACCAGCAGCAAATTACGAAGCGCGTCTTGAGGGGACTTGGCTTTACATAGTATTTGCTTGGCCCAACCGCCCAGCACGCGGATGCAACCCCAGCGCATCCATTCGTGCCATTCAATCTGCAGGAGAACAATATCCGAGTCCCACAGATGGCCAATATGCCAGGGGTTAGCCCTTTCCCTGCTACCCCGGTTGGAGCTAGCACGGGTGGGAATGGAACGCTTGAGGGTCCGTTGGTCGCTTTTGCCCAGCCGGACAACTTCCGCTAATTGCCCGGCCCCTGGAGCCGTTCTGAAGCCACGAGGCCGCGCCATTCAGCATCGAAGTCGACAAGCAAGCGAGTTTTGCCACATCACAAACCCCCGAATCTGCCGGGGGCTTGTCGTGCATGTCCCGTCCGCGGCTACCACATCAGCTGAGGGGCTTGGTGAGGGGAACCTTGCAGCTTCTTCCGCTTTAAGCACCCTTCGCCGGCGCGGCTGTCACTCCCGGCTGTGGTCTCTGGCCAATGGTGTCCCGCAGCTCTCAATTCCGCACTCGATTGTCATCGTCCATGACGGTATGGTTTCTACAGTAGCGCAGCCTCCCCCACGTGCATTGTCTGCTTGATGCGCATCTGAGACAACAATCTTCAAGCTTCCTGCCCCGTCCTTGCGGAGAACCTGGGGTTGGTGGAGAACCTGGGGCTCGTGGGCTCGTGGGGAACCTGGGGCTGGCGGACACGGTTGCAGCGAGACTGGAAGTGTTGGTCTAGATCCCCGGCAACGCCGCTCCCCTGTCCATCGGCTGTTGGTTGTCGCCCAACTTAACTCGACCGGGACGCCCATTTCTGCAGACTCGCCGCGGTCATTGACACCCGTAAAGGGTAAGCCTCTCGCGCGACCCTGGAACCGCGTTTTCGGCAATGGGTTGCACTCGATGACACCGTAAACTCCTAGTACGGATACAGTTGTGCGTAGGTACCTACTGCGTACTTGAAGCACCATCGCGAGGGACAGCCGCCCACGTTCAGCACTACACACTCCTGGATGCCATTCTCTATTCCTGACTGTAGCACGCGGAGTATCTCACAGCCATCTCTGTGAACAATGGATCTGGAACCGGCACTATCAGGTCGCGAAATCGACCCGCCTCTTGCTTGCAGCAGGGCAGGACTTGGTTCGATCGGAGGAGCCGTCGTCCGTCGGCACATGCTCTGGCGAACTCGGACACTGGGGTGATTTCTGAAAGGTCTCTGGCAGTCACCTGGACATTGATTGAGCTGAGTCCTTGAGTCATTGGGCAACATAGGGGCGTACAAAGTGCCTAATGCGTAATGATGATCCGCGGCGGCATTTGCAGTTACATATCGCCGGTGGGTCGTATGACCAGACAAAGGCCACACTGCCGAAGCCACTGGGGCCAAGGACACACCCAGACACTGCCGAGCTAGTGCTTGACGATAGGCGGGAACTTCAAACAGAGGGCCAAGCTTCGGAAGGCCCACTGACACGGTTGATGGAGGAGCGTTCGTGGTTTTTGCTCAATGAGAGATGCCAGGCAGTCTCGCAGTCCGGCAGCCTGCCATTCGAGGTGAAAACACGACTGGCCTCGCAGCTGCGATGTGTCGCAGGATGGGCGCGCATATATCCGTAGACCAGGTACTTACCTCACGTGATGGACCATGGAGTACATACTGACAGGTTGTGACCTATCGTCCATCATGCTAAGAACCGGAGCGGCGACATTACATGTTCACCGGCACATAAGCACCAGAGAAGATGTGAACGACGTTTCCTTTGATCAGCTATGCGTCTCGCGCCGCATTGATACTAAGTTTTGACAAATAAGTGGCGAGCGAACCACTCCTGGTTGAATTAATTGTTCGGGTCAAGGAATGTCAAGAATGGCAGGTACCAAATCGCTGTAGGATGACCAGACTCTGGCGCTGGATGAAGATGTGGGCAATTCAAGAGAGTGAGAGCTCATTTCGGTCTTGTTCTGGGCAAGCACATGTATGCTGTTGATCTAGATGATACCAGGCTATAGGTAAACTGCTCATGCAAGCCACCTATGCCATATGCTGCCGTTTGTCACCTTTTGCATCAGCAGGCTCGGGAAGCTTAATGGTGCCACATTCCCAAACCATCGGGTGCTTCAGGGTTCAGGTAACTTCTGATAACCATAGGTCTGGTGGTGGCTTGTCGAGGGAGGGTTGGCAGCGGCATTTCAAATGCATGCAGTGGTGTATTGGGTAGGGCGGGCTCCCATGGTAAGAGACGGAACCTTGCTGGTGGCAGGTGCCTTTGCGCTCAAAGGGACAAGAGTGGCCGACGGTTACGTAGATACAGCGTGGGCTTAGCGCAGTTATATACATACCCTTTGTAGGGCATGTAAGCCTGATGATTGTAGATGTTTACGAAGGGAACATGAGTTTTCTCTGTCCTCCCTTGAGCGAGACCGAGACCTTCTCAAGTTCCCGCCACCCGCTTGCTAACCCAGGTAGGTCGGTAGCCTTGGCACTTGCGGTGTTACCTGAGTCTAAGAAAGCAGACACTTTCAAAGGCGGGACGAGATGAGACCCTGTGAAACAATCGGCAGCTTCACTCAGATTGATGTTACCGCTCAACGGTCCAAAGAAGGCGATAGATGCCCCTGAATCTCACACAATGTTATCCAGAGTGGTGGACAAGTAGTGAGAGACATGTACGCATTAATCTATCTTCTATGTGACATATGTACGTTACAGCTTATACAATGCAAGTTCAACCGACGCCGGCCGATACTCAGCACTTCTACAACCCAGCCTTCAGCTGCCCTTGCCCCTCGTTGGCGAGAACATACCGATACCTCGGCTTGCCAGCGTCCATCTCGACAATGGCCTTGTTGGCATCCTTCATGGGGATCTCCTGGATCCAGGGGTGGACGTTCTCTTGAGCGGCCAGCTGGAACATCTCGCGGATGTCGCTGGGGGAGCCAATCAGGGAGCCGGTGATTTTGAGACGCTTAAAGATGAGGGGAAACTGCTGGATTGTCGGAAGGCCGTCCTCGGGAGCGCCGACCTGCACGAAGATGCCGTCGAAGCGCAAGAGAGACAGGTACTGCATCAGGGGCATCGATGACGACGAAACGGTGCAGACGATCAGGTCAAGGGAGGAGGCGTGCTTCTTGGCCCAGTCGGGGTCCTCGGCGGTGGCGACGAACTCGTCAGCACCCATCTTCAGCGCGTCCTCCTTCTTGTCGGACGTGCGCGAGATGACGACGACCTTGTCCGCCTTGAGGGCCTTGGCCCACATGACGCCAAAGTGGCCGAGGCCGCCAAGGCCGATGATGCCGACCGTCTTGCCGGGCCCGGCGCCGTGGTGCTTGAGCGGCGCGTATGTAGTGACGCCGCCGCACAGCATGGGGGCCGCCTCGGCGGAGCTGATGTTGTCGGGGATCTTGACGGCGAAGTGGGCGGGCGCACGGTTGTAGAGCGCGTACCCGCCGTACGACTTGCCGCCGTTCATGAAGACGCCGTTGTAGGTGCCGACGTGGTGCACGCCGCAGTAGTTCTCCATGCCGGACGCGCAGGCCTCGCAGTCGCCCTTGCGGCCCAGGCAGGACTCGCTCTGCGCGCCGACGCCGACGCGGTCGCCGAGCTTGATGCCTTCAACCTTGGAGCCGACCCGGACGACATTGCCGACAATCTCATGGCCGACACAGCACGGGTACTTTGTGGGGCCCTGATACCAGTTAGACGTGTTCTGGTACTACTAGGAACGGAATGACTTGAGGTATGCTCACCCAACCGCTTCGGAGCGTGTGAAGATCGCTGCCGCAGATGCCGCAGTGGGTGATCTTGATGTCAACGTCGGTCTCCTCCCACGGCTTTGGCTCGTATTCGCCCCATTGCATGTTGCCCTGGGCCGCGGACGGGTCGTGGCCGAGCCAGCCCTCAAACTTGTAGTCGGTGGAAGCCATGATGATGCGGGTGTGCCGGGCTAATCGGCGATGTCTCTGAGAGAATGGCAACTGGCGAAGCTGTGATGGTTCTGGGTCCAAACAGAACAAGAGATAAGCTCGTGGGAGGCAAGTGTTTATATACCTTAGCAACGTCAACCGGCCGGATCCAACCCGTCCCAAATGCCGCGGTCCTGAGACGCCATCCCTGCCAGCGGTGACAGGTGGTCAAGACAGGCATTCCAGAATTTTCAAGGAAAACTTCGTCAAGCAGGTGTCACCTAGCTGAGGACTCGCTCCACGCCCATTACTAATTCACGCCTCGCGGCGCGACCTCTGCGGTTCTGTGGAGCCCGGGGCGAGAGGTTGTTGTATCGGCAACGAGTCGTCAAGATCGGTGACATGGCGGTGGGCCCGGCGTTAAGATTTTTGGTGGAGTGTCGGGAGTTCGCCTTTCCAGTTCTCATGGAGCTGAAGCTCGGCTGGTGTGGGTTCCGCCTTGAATCATGTGTGTTTGGCAAGGATCTGGTCATGAAGTCATGATGTAGTGCACCTTGGAGAGGCGAGTTTGATTGGACTTTTGACCTAACTTGCGGCGGGCCCCGGATGGAGCGAAATGGCCAATGCCCAGGTAGGTTCCATACTAATTACCTACTGAGACAATTTCTAAATACACTCTGCGATGCTAGGTCCTGTGCCACGCTCGGGCTTGAATGTCCATTACTGCTTAGATGCTCATCAACAAAAACGACGCTACCTACACGTAGGTAATCAGTGCTGCCAGGAACAGACTCCATGGTGCGCAGGATGCGACCTTGGACCACTGCAATGGATGTTCGACAGTTACATGGTTTGCATACCAAATCTCGAACACAAAACAAGCAGTTGACATCTACCTCAGTTCTTCTGTCCCGCGTACCTGTTATTATGCGCCGCCTTCAGAGGCTCCCATGTGATGTTATGCCAGCATTTGTATCTCAAAGTGACGTGGCCAGCAAGGAAAGCCGCCCTACATGGATTTCTGCACGCACTGAGAGCAGATAGCGCTGGCGACGGACTCGAGGCTAGACCCGACCTGGGAGCCGCAGCTGCTCAGGACGCAGGGCGAGGCGCGGGCACGGATGAAGGTCGCCGAACTGCACTGACACGTGAGGTCGAACACGTTGGCGCAGCCGGCAGCACCGGCGGCTGAGAGCAAGCAGCCGACCTGTCATGGAGTCAGAACACATACTGTCCAGTAGGCATGGACGGATAACCCGGACTCACACCGCAAGCGGGGACCGAGTTGGTCAGCGAGCACGGCGCGGCCACGCCCCGGTCAGGCGCCGTCGTTATCGCCGCTGGGGCTTCGGTGATACCCCGAGCGGCGGCGCAGACGGCACAGGCGGCCGTGATGAGGCGGAGGGCCATCGGACACGAGCTGATAGGTACGCCTGCTTGGAAATCGAGATTTGTATTCGGCCTCAGACGAACTAAACACCAACCGGCAACGGCGATATGGACGGATCAAAGCCAGGCCGGCGGCGAACGTCAGCGTAGCAGCCAGGGTAGTTATAACGCGGACTCAAAGCTGAGACGTGTCACCAGATCCGTGGACAGCGACATATGGTGCCACTTCCCCGGGTCCAAACCTGCTGTGGTGGTCACGCAGCTGCACACACACATACACATACACATACACATACACATACACATACACATACACACACAGGGAGACGCATCGCGGGAGCCAGAGGAGCATGTGATGTGACGGGCGCGGTGTTGTGGTGCAGCGTGCAGCCACAGGACGTTGCTCCGCGCCTTTTCAGCCTGCGTACTCTGTACTGCAGCGAGCTGCTGCTCGGAGGCATTGTCAACACGTCCGAGGACCTCGTCGTCTGCTTAACATATTGTGCGTCGAGAGCGGAAAGAAAGGGGGTTCAAGGGAGGGTCAGGGTTGGGGTTTTGCATGCGGGCTGCCGGGGGAATGTCGACCGACGTGGCCAGAGCTTCGTCCAGATGGCTTTAGGCGGGAAGCGAGCCGCAGCCGCTGTGCCGGTCCATTTTGCCAATTGGCCTGCGAGGCCTGTCGAAAAGTTTCTAGACCCACTTGGACCCAGCAGCTCGTGGAAACCGCGCAGCTGAGAGTCCACACTCCACAGTAACAGTGACACCGTTACCTACGGATACACCTGTTAGACGGTGACTACTCAAGCTAGGTACTCTTGAGCTCTGTCGTGCGTCAACCTCACCACCACCACCACCACCACCACCACACCGATCATACACACCCTCTGGAGATCGTGTCTCAGCCTCGCAGATCACAATGCTCTCCTCGCTCAGAATCGCGTCGCGGCGGGCGGCCGTGGCTCGCAACTTCACGGCTCTGCGCGCTGCTTCCACATGGGCCAATGTCCCGCAAGGTCCTCCCGTATGTTTACCTGCCTCCCGCTTGTTGACCGCCGCCTCCACTGGCTGAACCCCGGCTGACCACATCACGCACGCGCAGGATGTAGGTGCTAACTCCTAGTTTTGATGCTGTCTCTGCTCGCAGCCCTGCTGACCAGCGTCCCTCGCTGCCGTCTGTTAGGCCATTCTCGGTACGTGTGGTGTGCGACGAGGCGGTGGCGCGTGGGCCGTACAGGAGCTGACGGGGGTGCTGCTGCTGCGCAGGTATCACGGAAGCCTTCAAGGCCGACTCGTTCGACAAGAAGATCAACCTCGGTTCGTGGCGACGATTTCCCGAAAAATCCCTCTCGCATTTCCCCCGTGCTGACCCGGGGTGCCACCAGGTGTCGGCGCATACCGCGATGACAAGGGCAAGCCGTACGTGCTGCCGTCGGTGCGCAAGGCTGAGGAGAAGGTGATCGCGTCGCGCCTGAACAAGGAGTACGCCGGCATTACGGGCGTGCCCGAGTTCACCAAGGCGGCCGCCGTGCTCGCCTACGGTAAGGACAGCTCGGCGCTCAGCCGCCTGGCCATCACGCAGTCCATCTCGGGCACCGGCGCCCTGCGCATCGGCGCCGCCTTCCTCGCCCGCTTCTTCCCCGGCGCCAAGACCATCTACATCCCGGCGCCGTCGTGGGCCAACCACGCGGCCGTCTTCAAGGACGCCGGCCTGCAGGTCGAGAAGTACGCCTACTACAACAAGGACACCATCGGGCTCGACTTTGAGGGCATGCTCGCCGACATCAACAAGGCGCCCGAGGGCAGCATGTTCCTGTTCCACGCCTGCGCCCACAACCCGACCGGCGTCGACCCGACCCCCGCCCAGTGGCGCGAGATCGAGGCGGCCGTCAAGGCCAAGGGCCACTTCGCCTTCTTCGACATGGCCTACCAGGGTTTCGCCAGCGGCGACATCCACAAGGACGCCTTCGCGGTGCGCCACTTTGTCGAGCGCGGCCACAATATCTGCCTGGCGCAGTCCTTCGCCAAGAACATGGGCCTGTACGGCGAGCGCATCGGCGCCTTCTCCATGGTGTGCGCCGACGCGGCGGAGCAGAAGCGCGTCGACTCGCAGATCAAGATCCTCGTGCGGCCCATGTACTCGAACCCGCCGATCCACGGCGCCCGCATCGCCGCCGAGATCCTCAACACCCCCGCCCTGTACGAGCAGTGGCTGGTCGAGGTCAAGGAGATGGCCGACCGCATCATCACCATGCGCGCCCTGCTCAAGGAGAACCTCGAGAAGCTCGGCAGCAAGCACGACTGGAGCCACATTACCAGCCAGATCGGCATGTTCGCCTACACCGGCCTGACCCCGGACCAGATGGACGTCCTGGCCAAGGAGCACAGCGTCTACGCCACCCGCGACGGCCGCATCTCGGTCGCTGGCATCACCAGCGACAACGTCGGCCGCCTGGCCGAGGCCATCTTCAAGGTCAAGGGTTGAGAAAAGGAATGTCCAGAAGTGGGGGCGTGAGGGGATGAGGAATGGCGGATGGTGGTGGCTGAGCGTTCCTGTTTGACTGGATCGATTCCCACATGTGTGCATGTACAGCTGGCGTCGCTAGACGGTGATGGGGTGTATCTCGCGTTGATTACCGCTTGTACAAAAACAGAAAAGTCCCTCGGTTTCGGTCCACAGATTTACACACGATAGAGGAGAATGTGACGCTTTCGGTGGGGAAGCAGTAGCACCTTACACAGAACGCGTCAGCTTTGACGCAAAGACTTGTTTGTCGTCCGTCTTTCTAGTGAGCTGTGTCGTTGAGCAACCGGTTCATGCTCACGCCCTGCCCAACCTCTCCAAGTCCGCTCTCACCTCCCCCACCTGCCTTCCCATATCACGGTACACCCGCGCCATCTCCCGCATGACCTTCTCCTTGCCACTGTCACCACCCAGGCGCTCCGTTCCACTACCTTCACTAGTCGCACCACCGTCGACCCCATACGCCGCCAGCTCTGCCCTCAGCGACGCGACCGCCTCGGCCATGCGCCCGCGCGCGTCCCGCAGGTGGGCCGCGTAGTTGGCCAGCGCGGCGGCCGCCTCAGGCGGGTAGGCGTCGCGGCGAGCGAGCCACAGCACCGTCTCGGCCTCGGCCTGCTGCCGCTGCGCCGTGAGCGCGGCCTCGGCGGCGCGGAACTCGAGCGAGCGCGCGATCGGGCCGTGCTTGGCCTCCAGCACGCGGAGCAGCTGCGCGAGGACGGTGGTTTGGGACTCGAGCAGGGCGGTGAGCTCCGCTGCGGCGGCGAGGCGCGCGCGGGCTAGGTCGGCTTTGCGGTCCGATAGGCTGGTCGCGAGGGAGGTGGCGTGGGTAGGGAGAGCGGGGACGGCGCGGTGGATGTAGGAGGGGTTGGTGGCAGGGTTGGCTATTCGGGCGAGGTGTACGGCCGAGTCGTGGAGGGTGCTGGAGGAGAGGGCGGCGAGCTGCGGGAGGTGGGCCGGGAGGTCGGAGAGCGGGGGGTGGGAGAGCAGCAACGTCGGGGAATCGGGAGTGAAATTGGAGGAAACGGTAAGGAGCGGTGGGAGGAGGAGAAGCAGGTCGAGCAGCGGCTCTGGCAGCTCTGCGACTGACGTTGCTACATGCTGTTGCGGCCGTGCCCGCTTCGTTAGTGATGGCGCTGGTGCATGCTTTGGCAGCAATGACTGCGGGTTCGCATTGGATAGCGCGTCAATCAAAAGACCCTCCTTCGCTGCTTTGAGCCGGTATCCGTCTAGCTGCTGTGTGTACAGTCAATGGCGCAGTTCGTTGTGCATGTCTCCCAAAAGCCCAGTGACTGAACCGGTCGGCGACCCTTGTGCGTACCTCAGTCACCGCCCGTCGCTCCTTCGCTGAATCATTTTGACTCGACCCGTCGGAATTGAGTGCGGATAATGTCAACTTGGCATATAGCGCCGCGAATTCGGGGTTTTGTTGCAAGACGGCATCGTCTACTGGTGGCAGCATGCTGACGATGCCAGACGGGAGTTGGGAATCCTGGGTTATTGGTCGCGATCTCGCGAGGGGCGCGCGACAGGCCCCCATCACTGCCCACGAAAGCATGTGACGGCGTGCCCAGACTTCCAAGAATTGCCAGCTGCCATGCACATGCCTGCCACCTGCTCGACGCTTCTCGCTTGCGACCCCGTCGAAATTTTGAGCTCGCAACAACGCCGAGAAAGCTCCAAACAGCAGTGCAGTGTGCGGGTCCGATCGGAGCAAACTGACGAATATCCATCTTAATTCACCAAGCCATTCCAGCCCCAACACTCGCCAATGCGACGGCCATAGCATAGCCTCAGCCTGTCGACACCCTCCCAGCCGGCGCAGAGAGCAGAGGCACAACCACCCACATCATGCCACCCACAGTGCCCATGCCTGTCAGCTGCCTGTGGGCATCGGCATCGCGGCCCGCCGCCGTCTTCCCGCGCATCATCACCGCGACAGCGACACCCTCAAGAAACCTCACGACGACACTCCCAAGTCAGTACCGCCAGCCGCGCGTACCCGGATCCGACATCCCCGTCCCCTCCGTCAGTGCGCCCATGCTCGAGATCCCGCCGTACCCCTACGGGCCCCGGCCCTTCTACCACCAGTCCAACACCGGGCTTTACGGCGAGGCGCGCATCCGCTTCGGCAACAACGTGTCCAAGGAGCACGCCGTCAAGACGCGGCGCAAGTGGCGTCCAAACGTGCAGCACAAGCGGCTGTGGTCCGCCTCGCTGGGCATCTTCGTGCGCACTCGCGTCACCACCCGCGTGTTGCGCACCGTCGACAAGGTCGGCGGTCTGGACGCGTACCTGCTGGGCATCAAGCCGCAGCGCGTCAAGGATCTCGGGCCCTGGGGCTGGCGCCTGCGGTGGCGCATCATGCAGACGCCTGACGTGAGACAGCGCTTCGCAGCCGAGCGAGAGGCGCTGGGGCTGCCGCCCAAGGAGGAGGCCGAGCTGTGGGCCGAGGCGGAAGGGGTGCTGCCCGAAGGCGTCGCCTCGGGAGACGCGTTGATGGCTGAGACGGACAGGATGCTGGAGGAAGAGGCCGAGTTCGAGCTGGGAACGGAGGCAGACGGGACGAAGGACGACTTCATGAGGGAGGAGAAGCCGAGGTCATGAGAGTGTGGAGGAACCGGGAGCGTCTGGGAAGGATTGTACCATCACAAAGTGTATACCATTTTTGCTGTGGACCTGCCGTGTATCATGGAGCGTTAACAGCTCCGAGGCGACCTCAAATGGCGTTACGGTTGCTACAAACTGGCTCCATTTGACAGGACTCACACATCCAGTCCAAATTTCGCGCAAGCCGACGATCTTGAACGCACCGCATTCAACCCAATCTTAGGGTTTCTCTATGGCGGTCTAGCTACCTGTATTTGTGCCCCAATTTGACATCCCACACCTTTACCAGCCAGTCACGGTCTAGAAACGCAAATCCCAGCCAATCTTGGGCCCGAGCTTGGGCAGCTCGTCGGCCACACTCTGCACGTCCTTGTCGCCGCGGCCGCTCAGGCAAATGACCACGTCCTGATCCTTGTCCATCGTCTTGGCAAGCTCGATGGCGCCATAGATGCCATGAGACGACTCGAGCGCGGGGATAATGCCCTCGAGCTGGCTCATCAGCCGGAAGCCGATGAAGGCTTCGGCATCGGTGGCCGCGACGAACTTGGCGCGCTCCGTGTCCTTCCAGTTGGACAGCTCCGGACCCACGCCCGGGTAGTCGAGGCCGGCCGAGATGGAGTGCGTGTCGTTGATCTGTCCGTGCTCGTTCTGCAGAATGTAGGTGCGCACGCCATGCAGCACGCCCTTGGTTCCGGCGGCCAGCGTGGCGCTGTGGCGCGGCGTGTCGACACCGTCGCCGCCGGCCTCGACGCCGAGGAGCTTGACGCTCGGGTCGTTGCTGAACGGGTAGAACATGCCGACGGCGTTACTACCGCCGCCGACACACGCCACCACGGCGTCCGGCAGCTTGCCGCGCTTCTCCAACATCTGCGCCTTGGTCTCGGTGCCAATGACCGACTGGAACGTACGCACAATGGTCGGGAACGGGTGCGGGCCAATTGCCGACCCAATGATGTAGTGCGTATCCTCGAGGTTGACCACCCAGGCGCGCAGCGCCTCGTTGACCGCGTCGCGGAGCGTGCGGCTGCCGGCCTCGACCGCCACCACCTTGGCGCCGAGCAGCTTCATGCGGAACACGTTGAGCGCCTGGCGCCGCACGTCCTCGGCACCCATGTAGACGGTGCACTCCATGCCGAACTTGGCGCACACGGTGGCCGTGGCGACGCCGTGCTGGCCCGCGCCAGTCTCGGCGATGATCTTGGTCTTGCCGAGCCGCCGAGCGAGCAACAGCTGACCGAGCGCGTTGTTGATCTTGTGCGAGCCCGTGTGGTTGAGATCCTCGCGCTTCAGCCAGATGGTGGCGCCGCCCGCGTACTCAGTCAGCCGCTCGGCCTTGTGCAGGTGGCCGGGCCGGCCCATCCAGGGGTAGTACGAGCGGTACTCCTCCCAGAAAGCCGGGTCGTCCTTGATCTGGTTGAAGCCCTCCTCGAGCTCCGACAGGCAGTCCATCAGCGACTCGGGCACGTACTGCCCGCCGAACTCGCCAAAGCGCTCGGGGATCTTGCCGTGCATGGCGGCCAGCTGCGCGACCAGGTCGTCCGTCTCGGTGACGACGCCATCCACGTGCACGTCACCGTTGGTATCCCCGGCGCCCGCGATGGCCTCAATGATGCCCACTTCGCGCGTGGCCTCCTCCTCGGGCGACGTAGTGCGGCCGCACAGGTACGAGCAAAACTCTTGGACCGCCTTGTTCTCGTCGCCGTTGGCGGCCTTCTGCAGCGTCGTGACAATCATGCTACCGACCACGACGCCGTCGGCGAGCTGGGAGACGGACACGAAGTGCTCGCGCGTGCTGACACCGAACCCGACGGCCGCCGGCTTGTCCCCGCTGTACTTCTTAACGCGGGCCAGCAGCTCGGGGAGGTTGGCGTTGAGGGTGCCGAGCGCGCCCGTCACGCCCTGGCGCGAGACGACGTAGATGAACGAGTCGGCCAACTTGCACAGGATGCGCATGCGGGCGTCTGAGGTGGCGGGGGCAATGAGGGGGACGTAGGAGAGACTGGGAAGCTGTTAGCCCAGGTCATTCGAAATAGTGTGAGCGCAACATACCCTCCACGGGAGCACAGGCGGCGGAAGGAGACGGCCTCCTCGGGCGGCAAGTCGACAATGATGAAGCCGTTAACTCCAGCCTCCTTGCAGTCTTTCATGAGACGCTCCTCGCCGTAGCTGAGCAGAGGGTTGTAGTAGCCCATGAGCAGGATGGGCGCGCGCAGGCCGCGCTTGCGCGAGTCGCGGACCATCTGCAGGGTCGACTCAATGGTAACGCCATGCTGAAGAGCGATCTGCAAAAATATATCATATTAGGACTCCAACTCTGCTGCCTATGCGAGTAATGTGCACACTGACCGTGTTGGCGGTTTGGATGGTCGGGCCGTCGGCGATGGGGTCGGTAAAGGGCACGCCAAGCTCAATGATGTCGGCACCGCCCTTCTCCATCGAAAGAAGCACATCGGGAGTGTGCTCAGGCGTGGGGAAGCCAGCTGTGACGTAGGTGACGAGCGCAGCCTGCAGTGACCACGGGAGTTAGTATCGTTGTTGTTCCCTTCAGACTGGGCTTGTTTCCCCGCGGGGCAAATACATACCCGATTCTGGGCCTTGCAGCGTTGGAAGGTCTGCTTGATGGCCTCCATATTTGGTAGCGTCGGTCAATTGAATCGAACTCGGCTTGAACTCGTCGTGGAGTGGTTGTCACGATGGAAAAGCAATGGCAAGTCGAGGGGAAGGCCGAGGAACCTTTGTTGAAGTCGCTGTTGAAAGTGGTTCATATAGGGCGGATCTGGAGGCAAGGGGCAGGGATTTGAGTCACCTAAATTTTGGGAGCTGGACCCCGCATTGCCACCAAAGGCAAGGTACAGCCGGGGGGCCCGAACATCGGCGGGGCACCGCTGCTTCAACAAACCCTGGCGAGCCTGCAGCGCTTGTACTGTGCAACGACAAGCCACCGTCGTCCACTTTCCATTCATGGCCTAAACTAGTGCTGAATTAGCATGCGTTACCAAACCACCTGTGTCTGGGGAGGGGACAAGCCGGAGTAACAAACATCCAGCACAGTCATCGAGTTCGAGCAAGTTGCCTTGATCCGCCATCTTTCAATTCAGGTGCCCATGCGCGCATGGACAGGGGGCGGCTGATAAACGATTATCCAGACAACAAGTTGCCCTGTGCCAGGTACATGCGCGACATCAACGGAGCAGCAGCACTTGGAAACGGAATACGAATTAAGCATGACATCTCTGACTCTAACTCTAACTGGAAAACAAAATAGTTAAAAACATGCATCTATCAGGCTCATTCAAGCTCAAGACCTAAAGAACAGAAGCAGCGCTAGATAGGCGAGTAGATCGGCGGCGACGGCTGTCCCAGCCCAAGCTCGTCCTCCTCATCGTCCCGACACGGCAGGCGACCGCGACTGCCAGACGGCCTCTAGCGGTCTGGCGTGTAGCCGTAGTCCTCGTCCATGTCCGGGTGGCTGCTCTTGCGGGCGTGCGATGGGTACCGCGCCGGGCCGGCCATGCCGCGCTTGACGCTGCCCGCGTAGACGACGTCGTCGCGGTATGGCTTCTCAAAGCTGGGGTCGCTCCTGCTGCTGCTCCTGCTCCCATTGCCGGGCGGCGGCACCACGACGCCGTAGTCCTGCCCGCCCTCGGCGCGCGTCTTGTCCCGCTGTGCGGCCGCGACGAGCGCGCGCAGTACACCGAGCAGGACGACGATGATGTAGATGAGCAGCAGCGCCGTCGAGATGAGCGCCTCCTGCACGATGCCGTGGCGCAGCCGGACGACGACCTGGTCGACAGCAGCGGTGATCTCGTCGGTGGTGACGGTGGAGGGGGACGCCAGGAAGCTGGTCAGGCCGCTGTCGCCGTGGACGCTGTCGTTGGCGCCCTGCGAGAAGATATCGTTGGAGAAAAGCGGCAGCGTGACGTGCGCGTTGTCGTGTACCCACGTGAGGCCCTTCTCGATGGTCTCGACCTTGCGCGTGATGAGGCAACCGACCAGGTTGCGCGCTGTATTGAGCAGGATCGTGCCGTTGAAGACGAAGGTGATGGCCTTGTCGATCTCGTCGTCGAACGTGTTGAGCGTATTGTTGACCGCCGTCGTCGCGTTGACCACCCAGCCAAGCACATCGTGGTTGATGTCGCCCTGCAGCTTGAGGATAACCCCGTTGGCGTCGTCGGCCCAGTCCGTCGACACCTTGGCCAGTGTCGACACCACGTCGCCCTCGAAGTCGCCAACTTCGTTGGCTAACGCCGGCGCCTGCTTCTGGATCTGTGACAAAATGATGAACTGGCAGAGGCACGCGAAGAGCCCGGCCGCGGCCAGCGACAGCACGAACAGCGCGGGGAACGAGGTGCCGTACGCAACCACCCACCGGACCAGCAGCTTGTTCTTGGCTTTTTTGCACTTGTCTCCAAACCAGACGCCGACCCGGGACGTCAGCGGCCGCGAGACCATATAGACGGCGTCCATCCGGTCGTAGGTCTCGGTGAGATACTCAGCCCGCTTCCTCTCCCGGTTCCAGCGACGCAGCTCGAGGAGGTACATAACACCGACAGCAGCGACTGCCAATACGGGAATGACGACGCAGAAGGCGATCTTAGCGCTTGCCACGGTCTTGAAGAGGGCCGTGAAGAAGTCGTTGAGGAAGGAGTTGTCGGAGCAGAAGGACAGCGCCTGCTTCTTGGCCACGGGGAAGACGGACTGGTCGAACTGGTAGTTGCCAAAGCTCGCGTTCAGCTGCTGCTTGACAAACTCGAAGGGGATGCCGATGGCGTTCTTGGTGATGTTCTCGGCCTGGTCGAAGGTCGGGATGGTCGTGTTGAGCGAGACCAGGTCCTTGACGAGGTCGTCCGAGTTGACGTGAATGTTCTTGAGATCGTCCAGGTTCTTGCTGATGTCGATCTTGGGAATGTCGACGCCGATTCCTCCGAGAAGGCTGTTGAACTTGCCCGGTAGCGCGTTGAGCACGTTCTGGACGTCGCTGATGGTGTGGGCAATCTCGCCCGTGATGGTGCCGATGGCGTCGTTCATGACCTTGGTGGCGCCCTCGACAACGTGTACCGACACGTCTAGGCCGCCATGGATCAGGGCGGCGATCAGGCAGGCGTACGTACCGATGTACATGTTGATGACGAAGAAGATGAGGTTCTCAACGCCCGTCAGGATCATCATGAGGACCTGCATCATCCCGGAGACGGCCTTGGTGATGCCGTCCGAGGCCAATGCGTTGACGCCGACCGATAGGTAGTGCGGCATGGATGCCATGGCGCTGCCAATGTCCTCGACCTTGGTGCACGCCGACAGCGCCTTGATCTTTGCGTCGCCGATGTTGTCGTTGAGGCTGCCGGTGAGGAGGAGTACGCGGACGAGAACGAGGAGCAAAAGAATAGTCCATCGGTTGATCCACAGCTGCGACAACCGAGCTCGCAACCCCAGATAGGGCGTGATGGCGGGCGCAGTGTGGGCGTGCGGCCGGGGCTGCGCCGATTTGTCCTCGAGGTTGACCGAGTGCCATGTTTCGGCGGTCAGGCTGGGAGGCAGCGGGGGCACGGTGGGCCCGGCCTTCTCGTTGTAGCCCATGCTGTTCCAGCAAGCTCAGGGCTGGTGTTGTAAGTCGTCGACTATGGGGTTGGTGACGTTCGTTGGTAGGTAGTCTTGGTGTCGTGAAGTATTAGCCGGATTAGGAAATTCGTTGTCGATGTTGATGCAAGCCAAGGTATAGACCAGCTATGCCGAAGGGAAAGAGAGGCGGAAGAGAATGCAAAAGAGAGAGAGAGGTCGAGGAAACAAATGAATGACCCGTACGCCTACTGATGCATAACTCTGACAGACCGTGACCTGAGTCTAAGTGGAACAATGAGAAAGAAGGTGAACAACAGGAAGCAGGGGAACCATAGCGGGGAGACAACACGATGGAGAGGAACCGGCCACAATAAAACGCATTGTCGCAGGAGGCCGCATGACCTGGATGCCAGCTCTGGGCCAGACAATGACGGGATGCAAAGATAGAACGAGCGGCCCCTGTCATTCCTCTTTCTTTGTCTCGATTGCTCAAAGCCAAACGTTGGCGTGGTGGCGGCTCTGTCGCGCAACCTGGAAGCGCTGGTCGGTAAGCGCCCGGCGATCGACAGCCAGTCGTTGCGCTGTCCGGGGCCAGCAGAGCGGCTGCCCAAACAAGCCGGTGCTTGGCCCCGGCTGCCCGGTGATCCGTCGCCGGAGCACTGGCAGCCGGCAGGCCAGATTTGTGGCGAAATGAGCCAGCGTTGATCGTTCGCATGACTGCTATGGAAGACAGCGAGGGCTCCGTGTTTTCGCTGTCTGCGCTTGACGCCGACTGTTCCTGCACCCCATCGCGAACGGATGGAGCGGCCCCTCGCTTTTTGGCTTCAAAGCTGGTACTTCGCACAGCGCAACATCCCGAGAGATGACGCCTTGAGTCATCCAGCCAGCAGGGCTCAGTGCAGCTGCAGTGTGTGTTCAGGACTTCGTCGCGTTCTTGCCCGTCGATTGGGCTTGGGGAGTTGCGAAGGCACGGTGTTTTGACTGGCTCTCCAGGCGGCAGCGGTGAAACGCCAAGAACTGTGACCCCACTCATGTCCCGCCAAGACACATTGCCCACCGCCACAGTCCACTGGCCCGAGAGTCACGAAGGTTAAGGTCCACCTCTGCAACGATTGGCTGTCCAGGCTCTTGAGTAATAAGCGGCAGCGGCTATTCTGAGTGCTCTGGCGGCGCGAGATGGCCGAGCGGATGAACGCGGAGACTTCATGGCCGAAGAAGTCGCTGAGCTGAATTAACCTAAGCAGCCTTGATGCCCATACCGCCTCACGGCTGCTGGTTCCAGGTTGTCATCGACCGCCATGCCGACACCCTCGCCGTCTGTGGAAGACGAGCTCCGCCGCGCCCGCGTTGCTCTCTGTCGTATAACTTATCTCGAAGCGGTCGACGGCGAGGAGATTTACAATTTCTTCGGCAACCGCGTGGTTGAGCACATCACGTCGACCGGTGTTATCCCGCGATCAAGTTGAAGCCGGTGGAGGGGATGGACCGTTCCGAGGGTGACATGATGCACTACGCCGCCACGCACGGCGTCAAGGCCCCCAAGGTCCGGGCCTTATACGATGTCATGACCAAGACCCCTCTTGCTCGCGTGCTCCTCAGCGACCTGGTGCAGGGCGATATGATCACCGGCATTGTCGACTGGGAGTACAGCGGCTTCTACCCCGAGTACGCCGGATACGCGTTCGCCATGGTGTTGTGTCATCGACGAGAAATGGTGGCTGCCCGTTCTGAAAGAGGTGTTACAGCCTTGTTCTCGGGAGAGACTCGATTTCACGCGCCTGGTTGAGGACAAGGGGTTCTGACGCTGGCGAACGGTCGGCTTCATGTTTTCCGAGTCCCCGATCTGCTGAAGCATGCACATTAGAGCTTGATGAAACCCGTAGCTTAAGTTGCCTCGTGGAACGGAATGCCGAAATGAGGAGAAATAACACATGTTGTAGTGGCCTTTCAACTGGCTGGAGAGTTGAGGTCGGAAACCCCAGCACATCAACTTGAAACAAGCGGCAGCAAGCGACAGCAAGCGACAGGATCATGCTGCCTTCGCTCTCGTTGTAAACACCGAGTTTGAACATTCAATTTGCATGGTGAGGGCATCCTCATGTAGATGCCTAGATACAGAGCCACTTCTACTCAACAAACGG
Organism: Chaetomiaceae sp. R4402; assembly: GCA_023628555.1. Classification (NCBI taxonomy): domain Eukaryota; kingdom Fungi; phylum Ascomycota; class Sordariomycetes; order Sordariales; family Chaetomiaceae; species Chaetomiaceae sp. R4402. The sequence continues at coordinate 67,582 of JAMAKO010000109.1, forward strand.
GTATCTCCCAACGTCTTCTATTCCATTGACTTCAAATCCTTCACCGCCCGGGCCAGCCTTTTTAAGGTCTCCGAGTCGCACGCCTACACAGAACGCGCGTTTTACTTCCTGCTGCCGCCTGGGCGGTATTCAGGAACGAAGCACACCCGCAGTGCAGTACCGCCCGTCATTTCGAGCACCTCATCATGCTGCATGGCCCTCCGTGTATTCTGGACCGCCTCGTCATGCTTGCGCTGCTCCCTCTCGGCCTTCGAAAATCGCCGGAGCAGTGCTCTGATGCCGCGCTTGGCTGTGGGGTTCTTGCTTGGCGCCATGGTAGACTCAGGGACGGAGGGAAAGTCTTGAGGCGGACTGATGGTGAAACGTCGGTTGAATCGGCCTTAGAACGTTGATGTTGGTGGTGGGATGTGTGAATGTGGACTCTAAAAGCACTGGGACTTTGATTCTGTTTCTGATGGCACAGTCCGAGCTGTTGATATAGCGCCGTGGTGAAAGGCCAAAAGCTGAACGATGCCTTTGTCGACGGTGTTCGTCGGAATGCCGGGTGTTGTTGCAGGCGCGGAAGAACAAAGGGAGCCTGTGGTTTGACATCGTAAGCCTTGGTTGAATAATTACTCCTTTGACAAGGCGCACATGACACGGTGCCTGAGAAAGGAGTGTAACGCAGAACGCCTGGCTTCTTTGCGTTGGCCCTGTGTGCGGGTCACACAGCCTGCGATCTCACTTCGAGAGAGAGGCGCAGCGGGCTGCCAACACCGCCCGCGGCTCACGAGGGACAGGCGGACTGGCGCCCTCGGACACCCATGAACGGAAACCTATTTTTGTTGGCTTACACGGCGTAAAAATGCGCCCAAAGACAGTCCTCGGTTGATCTGAGGTTCCACCGCTACTTCACCCAACAGGCGGCTTCCTTTGGCTCTGAACCCTCGGGAATTGGCCACGACTACGCGTCTGAACGCTGAACAAGAATTGAGCATCTCGGTGAAGCAGGATGTTGAACGGTTGCAATAACGGACAACCTATGCTCTAATGTCCAGGTTGAATCTGATGATGCCCGTGAACAGAACGGACGAGGACAACGTGTACGCCAGTGCTTCGAGTGGTACCTAGCGGGGCCCAACAAACAGCATGAGACGCCATACTGTCTCACAGACATCCGCGTCAAACCCACGGCACAGAATGTTGTGCACAATACCATACCAATTCCCGACATCGACCAAGCCGAATGGGATCTTCCAAACGTATGCTGGACAAAAAAACCTCGGATACGGGGAGTCGAACCCCGGGCTGTTGAGTGCAGGCCTCTACCCCTGATGGCCAGGGAGGAGCAATGAGAGTCAACGATGTTACCGCTACACCATACCCGATGTGAAGAGACGGATGTGGCTTCCGATGTGGATTGCTGAAGAGCAGGACATGGTTTGGCTTCATATGGGAAATGTCGACAGAGTTTTTCTGTCTGTGGAGTTGTGGTGGGTTAAGCCGAGTCGTGGTGGAAATGAAGAACGTACCCAGCTTCGTGCCAGGGTGGTGGCACAGGTCGAAATACTGTCTCCAGAACTCAGCGAGTGTTTCAATACAGCCCTTGACTGCTCACCCGAGTTCCGTGGGCCAGAGTTTTGTACCGCGTGAGGCTGCCGGACGCTGGTGTAAGAAAAACTTCTGGGTCCGATGCAGCAAAATTAACTACGGCATTGGGCTTGGGCATGAATCAATGGAGGGTATTTGGCTCAGACGACGGGGGAACGCGCGGAACCGAGTAGTAAAGGCATGTCACATGTTTCCGACGGGAAAAATTGTAATCTCAATAACTAAAGCGCAGTGTCAAAGTGCTTCAGAACTCAAACACGGAAATACCGGACGGACACTGAAGGCAGTGTAAGCAGCCTGTCCTTTCCATGCACGCCGTTATCGGGTATGCAATACCGCCCCTTTTCTGACGCCGCAACTCCGACAAGCCCAACCGTAAGAAATCAGAATGCCCACACGGAAACTACCTTCGCTGGCCGCCCTGTCGTGGCTGGCTGCCATACGCCCGCCTCCCCTGGGGCTTTTTATCGCGGCTCAGCCCCGCCGACAGGGTGATGTCAACTCTCGGAGGCGTGGAGAAACCGAAGCTCTGTCACTGCTATTAGCCACTCGTCAGAACGGTACCCGGGGTAAGAGGCCTCTTACCTTGGCCACCTTCACCAGGTCCAGCTTGTGCACATCGAAGACGCTCCGAAGGCTGTGCGAGGCATAGGCGTGCAGGTACGAGCGGTAGCCGTCCTTGGCGCTCTGGTTGAGGTAGTAGTTGCTCCCGATGAGCTTCTCCAGCTGGGACTGCACATTGAGAATCTTGTTCTTGGGGAAGTCGTACTCGACGACGGGCACCTTGGCAGCTTTGAGGTGAGCCAGAAAGCCCAGCTCGCTCGGCTGCAAGAAGAGCAGCGACCGGCCCTTGGTGTTGTTTCCTCTCGCTGTCCGGCCGACGCGGTGAATGTAATCGCGGGGGTCATCCGGCGGGTCGAATTGAACGATCCAGTCGACCTGGGGGATGTCGAGGCCGCGGGCGGCAACGTCGGTGCAGATGAGCGTGCCCTGCTTGGCGTTGCAGAACTCGAAGAAGGTGTTTGTGCGCTTCTGTTGCTTCTGCTTGCCGTGCAGGTCGAGAACCTGTAGGTCAATGTACTGGAGTAGCTCGCTGTAGTACTTGACCGAGTTGCAAGACGAGAAGAAGACGATGACCTTCTTCTTGGCCATCTTCTTGAGGAAGGAGAACAGCAGGAGGAAGCGTTTGTCGGCGTCAACGACGACGTAGCCCTGGTCGAGGCCTTCGACCGTGCTGAACTGCTTCTCCTCGTCGACGTTGATGTAGAGCGGCCCCGGGCGCAGCGAAATCCGCGCGAGATCCTCGACCTTGGTCGTCTGCGTGGCCGAGAACAGCATGGTCTGGCGGTCTTCCTTAGGAAGAATCTTGACAATCTGGCGCATCTCGTCTTCGAAACCAATCTCCAGTATCCGGTCGGCCTCGTCGATGATCAGCGACTTGAGATTCTTGAAGACGAACTGCGTGTTTTGGAGGTCTGCGGGGGTCATCAGTGCCATGCGCCGGGAGACGGACTTTGCGTGGCGTGCAACATACGGTCAAGCAGCCTTCCAGGCGTGGCAATCAAGAGGTTGACGCCCTTTCCCAGCTTCTCCGCCTCGGCCCTGCGGTTCGCGCCGCCAATGACGACACCGTCTGTCAAAGCTGTCAGCTCAAAATGACGACAGGGCAAAAAGAACGGGCAAAGTCACATGTTTGAGAATGGTTCTTCATGAGCTCGCGAGCCACGCCAAAAATCTGCAGCGCCAGCTCACGTGTCGGGGTCACGACGATGGCGCCGGTGCCGTTCCGCGGCTTGAAGCGCAGAGAGCGGAGCATCTCGATGGCTGGAATAAGGAAGGCGAGCGTCTTGCCGGAGCCGGTCTTGGCCGCGCCGAGCACATCCTTGCCCGCAAGAAGGGGCGGAATACCGCGCCGCTGGATCTCGGTCATCTTTGTAAAGCCCATCTCGGCGATCGCCTGCATGGTCTGGTCGGAAAGGTTGAGTTCGGAGAAGGCCTGCGCGTTCGTCGACACGGGCGGGGCGAGGAGCGAGCCGTCGCCCCTGGGGATGTTGTCGAGTTCTGCCGACCCATCCTGCTCGTTTGACTCGTCGCCATCCTGCGCCGCTGACTCATCGTCGAAAATGTCTTCCTCTTCGCCGGCGCTCTCGGCCTCGAGCTGCCGGTCGTCGGTATCGCGGGGGCGGTCGCCGTCGCCGTCGCTATCGGCGTCGCTGTCTGGTGGTGTCGGATCTCTCTTAAGCTTTTTTATTTTCGACGAAGCGGAGACGGCACCCTCGGGCTTCGCGCCCTTGACGTCCTTCAACTTCCTCTTTTTGCTGAATTCGGAGGCCATTTTGCTGGTTGACACAGAGAGTTGTAGGAGTCGTCGCTCACATGCAGGTTCCCAAGCACCAGGCGGTTTTTTTTCCCACTGCTGCTTATCGCGGCGGACAGATAGCAGACGGGTGGAACCCTTCGTCTTGGCGGGCCCAGCCCCTCGAGCCCCTTTCCTAGCGGGGTTAAAACGGGGTACGGGCCTCTGTCTGCCGTCGAGCTGGCAGGGCGCGATAAGGATAGGTGGAATCGCAGGTTCATGTTCACGCCATGCATGTCATGTTTTGTTGTTTATTCTGGTGAGTGCTGACCTCAGCGCACACAGATCCAACCTGTGCTCCCTGGGGTTCCGACGGGATTCGAACAGCCCGTCTTGAACGCAGAAAGTGCGGAGCAGCATCAGAAGACACCCTCGCCGACCGCAGCATCCGGCAACCAAGTGTCACGGCCACGAGGTGCAAGCGCCAGAGCCCAGGACTGACTTGAAGTCAAGCGTAAAGGGAAACCAGCCTCCGGCAAAGGCAGCCTTGTTCTCCGCCAGCGTGTCGGCGGCATCCTTCTCAACACGTTCCGACGACGGCTTTCCAAGGTCCTTCGATCCCCAATCCCCAGGATCCGGACTCCCAGGGGTCGTGGCAGCCAATATCCTGCCGCCCCCAGAGTTGCGCCCGGTGGTCAGCCTGGCAGGTCTGCGCCGCTCCTTCGATTCGGGCGGCAGCTGTTCCCCTCTCGCAGCGTGGTAACGTTCATTCTTCCACAGCACCGCCAGCTCTTCCCCATGCTTCCCCATCCATGGATGTTGTCTCCTGGGCGAATGAGCCGCGCCTCCCGATTCTCTGATCTGGGTTCGGCCCCGCATTGTCCATTGCCGAGGCCGGGACCGATGCTCGCCTGCCGCTGATACGCGGGGGAATCGCTGAGTTTTGCTGACTGCGGTTCCTATTCAATATGAGTTCTGTTAAAAATAGAGCTAAAGTTAATATCTCAGTTCCCGTTCTCAGTATCCCGCCGCCCAGGATCGATTCGTGTTCTCCCAAGGCGCCGTGGAAAAGTGTCCCGGAAGTGCCACTCCCTAGGTTTCCCTACTGATGGGAATCGGACGTGACGAAGACGGCTCTACTGTGTATCCACGGCATCTCAGCCGTCGTCTGTCGCCTGGCCAGAACTGCTTGCCCATCCGGCCGGGGCTTTTCCTCAGAAACCAGAGAGCATCCTTGGAGGCACGGACACGGCCCAGCCCGAGCCATGTCGTATCGCGAGCGTCACAAGCCTGCACTTCATTGGCAAGCCGTCGATGGCAAGGCAGGGGGGTAGCAGGAAGCGGCACGCCGAACCTGGGGGCGCGGGGTGTCCGGGGAAGCCGTCGTTTATTTCCTGAACGATTCCGGAGGTCTGCCCGGGCTTACATGCAGCAGGATGAAGCAGACGTCGAAGGGACGCGTCTATTCATATACAATTTACGGCCCCTAGTCTGGCAGGAATGCTCTTACGGCCAATGGGAGAAATGCGTGGATCGACTCGAGTGTGTACATAAGACTAGCGGCAGCCCTCGCCAAGGTTGCCGTCGAGATCTGCTCACTGCTGCAACGCACTGGACCTGAACCGGCAACCATACACCTACACGAAAGATGAAACTCATTGCCGTCCTCACCCTGCTGCTGGGCGTCGCCGTGGCACTTGAGCCGGCCGGGCTTGAGGACCGGGCGAAGCGTCCCCACAAGAAGTGCTCCCGACCCGCGGCGTACTCGGGCGCCACGGCAATGCGAGCACCCAAAACACCCCCTAGCTGCCCGTACGAGTACAAGACGTCGACCGGCAAGTGCACCGTCAAGCGGAGTAAGGCGGCGCTCAAGAAGGTGCCGGCCAACCTCATCGACCGCGACCTGCAGCAGCGCCGGGAGAGCTTCCGGGCCGTGCAGAGGCTGCGCAGGCAGACCCAGCCCAGCGACTTCTACGAGTGCGCCAACTCAGTGAGTGCCAATCTACTGTGTCGCAGGCAGTACTCGACCGGGGAATCCGCCTCAGGACTGACAGTTGACTCCAGAACCCCGCGCCCTCCACGGCCGACTGCGACGTCGTGGTCGACCAGGTCTTGTCGACCAACGACACGCTCGTCGTCTCGGCCGGGTCGTGCCTGACCTTCTCGTACCGCACCTGCGAGGGCTTCTTCTGCTCGCTTTGCCAGCAGCTGACGACGACGACCGACTTCATCGGCAACGAGCTCGACACGGCCGAGGCGCTGTGCGTGACCAACAGCCAGGCCGGCACCATCGTCGGCGAGGACGCGCCCCAGTGGGATGCCGGCTTCATCTACGCCGGGCAGTCCCTGCCGACGTATGATGTGTGCTGAGTGCAGCGGAAGGGGGCTTGTTGTCGCCGAGTTGTGTGACGATGCCTGGATGGCGATTGTGCCGGGTACGGGTGACGTAGGTAGCTCTAGCAAAGACAGCGTCGCATGATGTTTGCTTGACATTTCCGCCTAGGTGTGCGTGTGATGCCGTGTTCATCCCGGGCTGTGAGCCCATGAGTAGCCTGGCCCCGTGTCGTGCATCCCAGGCGAGGTGTTGTGGCCTGACGGCTACCGCGTCTTATGCGACACGTCGATGGGGTTGTGTCTGCTTCACATGAGTACGGTAAGCAAACAAGTCAACCCATCCCGAACCCAACACCGAGCGTCAGTAAGAGAAAGCGACTTGAGCCGTTTTTGATAAGCTCCCAGGTCCTCGCGGTTTATATCATGCGCAATTTGATGGCGGTCTCTCAGGGGCAGAATGGAGGCAGCTTGGGGAACGGTGGCCTGGCACCGATGGCTCGACGTGATCAAGTGAGGCTGGGCTTGGGTGGCATGCGAAATTGTGCGGATAACCGTGGCCATCAACATTCATTTTTGAGGCATGCAGGACCTAGTTTGAACAGCGTGTAGACGGTGCTTCTGCAAACAAGCACCCTCTTCGGTTCCAGTTACCCAGGTACTGTGTTGCTCCAAGAAATTCCTGGGCGAAGTGAAGAACCTGCCGGACCACAGGACGAGATGAGGTATTGCACGATCCATCCCCCCCACACAGCTTTCTGGAAGCCCCGCCCCATAGGGCGAGATGAGGCTCCAGACTACAGGCCAATCCCCAGGCGGCTTGCTGGTCAGCCGACCTTGACCGACATCTCGCATCGCCAGCCGTTCTTCTCAGGGTTCACCGGTCCTCGGCACAGAAAACGCAACATGTGCGGCCTCCAGGATGGGCCATTGGGCCATGCCACGCGCGCACCAGGCCGGGTTGCCAGAGGCGGGTTTCCGGACTTGACGCAGCAGCAGCCGGGGCTGGGTCATTTGAGGTCCAGCACACTTGGCATCTGTTTCGCAAGGGCAGCGGACAGGACGCCGGCCACGACTGCCGGCACCTCAAGTTGGTGATACCGATACACAGTACCCGCCCGGCAACGATGGCGGGCGGGTCTTCCGATTTCAGCCGGCAGGCCCGCGCAAATGGTGCCGGTGTGGAGAGCCGTCTTGTGAAAGGAGCGCTGTCTGTGTTGTACGGTTGTGGTGCAGACTGGCATGGATGTGGCAACAGTGGGAGCGGGAGAGTGTTCAGCAGTGGGCTGCTGCTTGCACTTCCGGACTCATGAGATGGCGGTCTGCAAGGGTCGATCGTGTGAAGAAAAAAAAAACCTGGAGCATCAGCCGGGACAGCTCACCCGCGAAACCCCCACTTCTACGCTGCTTTCCGGGACCATCCGGCCTGGCTACTAAAAAACCCCCATCCAGTTGCACGGGTTGAAGCCAGGGGTCTGACAGAGCACCCGCGACAATGGGCCCAGGACTGTTGGCCAGCTCAGGCCAGCAGCCAGCTTGTGCCACGGGTGCCAGTACGCGGGACAAGGGAAGGTCCACTGCAGGGAACCAGGGTGTCAGCCCCTGGGCCGCCCGAGATGCTCCCCTGGGAATCCCGAAGCCAGTAACGTCCATTTAGCAGACATGCAACCTTGGAATCACCACACCTATCAGTGGCAGCTTTGTGCAACACACACTGACTTTTCACGAACCGACACCATCAAACATCCATCGCTGTTCTGCAGGTCCTCGTCCCTCTGACCTCTGCTCCTGCGACACTCACACACGCCGTCATGCCCACGAGAAATCCCTCTTTCCTCTGACGCACGCCCAATTCCGTCCCGTGCAGCCGTGCAGCTTGGGCCGAGGGAGACGTCGCATGCCGGCAAAAAGCGTCAATCCCAGCGCCCCACGGCGAAGCTCACGCGATCAACCTCTACTTGATATAGCTCCTTGATACATTTCCGATTCCCAATCCGAGTTGCTACATGTCGCGCACACCTTCGCCATCCTCGCCCGCTTCCCAATAACTGCTGCCAGAGTCAGCCTGCCGCTGCCATGTCTCCAAGGCCCAACGGCAGGGGCGTGATGCCCGAAGACACGCGCATCTGCGTCGTCATGGTCGGTCTCCCGGCCCGGGGCAAAAGCTATATAGCGCAAAGAGGTGAGATACTACCGGTAGCTTCTTCTTCTTTCTCTGCCTTGCCGTCTTCCGCTAACCAGATTTCCCGCTGCTGCCAGCCCAACGGTACCTGAAGTGGCTCTCGATTCCCGCGGCAACATTCAATGTCGGTAACTATCGCCGCCACGACGTGGCCCACCCGTCGGCCGACTTCTTCGACACCAACAACGCCGAGGGCGAGCGCAAGCGACGCGCCGCCGCTGAGGCCGCCGTGTCGGATTTGCTCAAGTGGTTCAAGAGCGGCGGCGTCGTGGGCATCCTGGACGCCACCAACAGCACCAAGGAGCGCCGGAAATGGGTGCTCGAGCGCATCGCCGGCGAGGGTATCGAGGTTATTTTTGTGGAGTCCAAGTGCGACAACGAGGACTTGATCATGGCCAACATCCGCGACGTCAAGACCACCTCGCCCGACTACGTCGGCCAGGACCCCGAAAAGGCCGCCCTCGACTTCCGCGAGCGCATCCGCAACTACGAGAAGGTCTACAAGTCCATCAACGCCGACGGCGACGAGGACCACCTGACCTACCTCAAGATCATGAACGTCGGCAAGCAGGTCTTCATCAACCGCATCAAGGACTACCTGCAGAGCCGCATCATCTACTTCCTCATGAACCTGCATATCCGCCCGCGCTCTGTCTGGCTGTCTCGCGTGAGCGTTTTCTCTCTGTGCGTCCGTCTCGCCTTGACATATCGCTAACGTGATCCAGCACGGCGAGTCCATGCTGAACCTGGAGGGCCGCATTGGCGGCGACGCCACGCTCTCACACCGAGGCGAGGAGTACGCGCTGAAGCTGCCCGAGTTGGTCCGCGAATCTGTCGGTGTATGTGCTTTCCCCCAAAATGGTTGCATGTGCCAAGGCCGCACTTTGCGTTCTTACGTTCCGTTGCATCGGCCCCCCACCCCTCCCCCCTGCGGGCGTCTGTTTGCGTGCATGGCAGTGAGACACGAACTGATGCGGTACATACAGAGTGACCGGCCGCTGACCGTCTGGACATCGACGTTGAAGCGGACCATCGCGACAGCGCGGCACCTGCCCGAGCACTACAACCAGTTGCAATGGAAGGCGCTCGACGAGCTTGACGCGGGCGTCTGCGACGGCATGACTTACCAGGAGATTGCGGACCAGTACCCGGAGGACTTCGCGGCGCGCGACGAGGACAAGTACAACTACCGGTACCGCGGCGGCGAGAGCTACCGCGACGTCGTCATCCGCCTCGAACCCATCATCATGGAGCTCGAGCGCAGCGAGGACATCCTCATCATCTCGCACCAGGCCGTCATCCGCTGCATCTATGCCTACTTCATGCAGAAAACCCAGGAGGACAGCCCTTGGGTACCCGTGCCGCTGCATACCCTCATGAAGCTGACCCCCCGCGCGTACGGCACCGAGCTGCAGACCTACCGCGCCAACATCAAGGCCGTCAGCACCTGGCGCGGCAAGGGCAGCACCGCCAAGCACGAGGACCCCGTTCCCGAGGGCGGCATCTGACCGACGAGAAACCCCCCCTCCTTCATCCGTTTTCAGTTTGTCTTCGCCGCTTGTCTTCGTGGCACTGGCTTTTGCAGTTCTGGTTTCTTTTCTGTTTCGCTGTTTGGCTCGCATCATTACCCATATAGGGCATCTGGGATGGCACGGCTTGACCGGTTCTCTATTTTCTTTGCTTTCAAAGGGTTGAAGTTGGAGTTTAGGATATATGCATGCATCCGGGCGGTGACGGGAAGCGGTGCAAACTTTACAGCGATGGGCTTTAGATCGGGAACAGGGGGAAAAGAAAACGAGAAAGGGCTGCTGTGGTGTATCTGAACTGGACTTGGGAAGCAATACCCGAGCGCATTGGGTTCGGTGCATGAGGCAATTGGCGATATGAACGCGGAAGACTTGTTTCCATCTGTATGGGCGTACCGAATGTGCCTAGGTATTTCCAGCGGTCGGTCTCTATGGTATCATTCAATGGAAAAGGGGTAAGTGTGTTAGTGTTGACCTGAGTGCGGAGCACAAGTAGTATACAATGCTTTCGCAAGCAAACCAACGACTAAGCCAGCAAGGAAACATCCTGCCGACGTGATGACTGGTTTCCCGTGCGGCAGTTGCCCTTGTTCCGCGCTGGCTGGCTGGAAGCGACTAACTAGTGGAACCATAATCAGTGTTTGGAGTGACGACGGAGATTCCTTCACAGGTGGAAACACGTCCGAAGGACGCCATACGGAAACCTTGGATTGCAGCGAAATGGCAGCTAAGACTCGGTCACCTTTTATCCCCTCAACCATTACCGGACATGAAACATGTTTTTCTGCATCCGCAACCTCAAACTCGAAATGTTGACCCCTGAGCACAGAACAGCAACCTCCGTCCAAAGCAACCGGAGCAGACCACAGATTAGTAGTGCTGCCGGGGGATGAAGCGCATTTTGGCCTGGCCGACATCGAAGACGACCAGCGAGTTCTGCATGAATGCGTCCCCAAGAATGTACGGGCCCGAGCCGCCGCTCGCAATGGCGGTCAGGCACAGACCGGTCATTGGATCCACCATGGTGCGGTAGAGCAGGTCGACCGGATTCATGAAGAACTTGATGCCGTCGAGCATCACCGCCACCTGGGGGACGAGGGCGTCGCACGAGGTGAAGTAGGCGCCATACATCCACATGTAGACCGCAGGCGGGTCAAAGGCGGCATTGATGGCATCTGCGAGGTCTGGAGTAAAGGCGCCTTGTTAGTATGCTGTACAGCCGACAATGGGCACACTCGTAGTTCACACTCACTCGGAGGAAGGTAGTTGAGCGTCGTGCCACTGTCCACGATGTAGGGCATCTTCTTCGTATTCGTCGTCTGGTCAAAGTACCAGCCATCGGGGATGACTGTGTAGAAGGCATACTGCGTGGCGCTGGCTGGAATGTCAACCACAGAAGTCTGCTCCGGAGTCAGCAGGGAACCGGCATGGCTAACCGACGCAGAAAACTCACGATGATCATGTCCAGAGTCGCCGCTCTGCTGAAGTCCAATCCCGTCGCCGGGGCCACGCCGCCAAAGGCAAGCATACCGGTGGACGCATTGCGGTCGATGGCAATACTGAAAACTGGGTCCACCAAGCCCTGGTTCACCATGCTGGTGAAGAGGGGCGAGTACTGCACCTGATTTCCGAACTCGTGGTCCGAGGGGTCGCCGAGGTAAGCATTAGTGAGCGCGGGGAACGCGAGGCCCAGGAGTCCGCTGGTGTAGTTGTTGCCGTACCAGTATGTCGTGTTCGCCAGGCAGACCTGCTGCTTCTTGACCGTGATGTTGCCAACCGTGACGTCCGAGAAGCCCATGGGTCCGGTGACAACCTCGCCGTCGCCGTACTGGATGTACATGTGCATCTCCGGTTCAGTGAGGCCGTACTGAAATGTCTCGGGGTACAGCGCACCAAACCCGCACGTCGCCTGTGGCAGGTTTTCGCCCGAGTAGTCGACGCAGTGGAAATCCTTCTGCACCGCCCACGTGTCGGAACTGCCCGTGTCCACGAGCAGTTGCATACGGTGGCCGCTGAAGAGCGCCTCGACCGCATACTGTGTTCCGTATGCCGAGGTCGCCGTGATGTTCTCGTAGCCGAAGCCTCCCGCGAGGCGCTGGTGGGCACCGAGGATTGCAGCGGCAGACTTGGAATTGAATTTACCGCGGTGGCCGGTTGGGACTGGGCGGAGTTGGTGGACGTGCTGGGTTGACTGGACCATCTTGACCGACGACCACGGATGGCTGGCCTTGGCCATCTTGTAACTAACGCCAGGAGGCGCGTCCTTCAGCGCCTCGGCATGGCGAGAGGCCGCCAATGTCGAGGACGCAGCAAGAGCTCCGCAGAGAATTTCGAAGGTCTTCATCTTGGATCGACAAGGAAATCGAGGAGAAATGCAGGTCGTGGCAGGCGTTGGTAGGAATTCCGAAGCTTTGAAAGTCTGCGTGGATGAGGGACGAAGGACCGGAGAATATGGGGGAACGAGTGACAAAATATCCGGTTTGTGGGAAAAGAGGGCAAAAGATCAAGTCTGCGGCACTTCAAGAAAAAAGTTTGGGCGGGAAATCGGTCACCAGTTTTCAAGACGGGAAGGAGAGTGTGTGAGCGTGCGGCGTGCCTGCCAACTCGACGTGTGACATGCCAGACAGGAGGAAGGAGCTCCCCCTGGTAAGTCGTCCCTGAGCCAGACACCCACAACAGCAGGTCGCCTGGCAGCATGAGCCGTGTGTCCCCTAAAGAAAGTACGAGGGAGGCCACAGGACGAGCTCTGACACCGGCCAATGTTGGACAACCTGGAGCCTGGAGACATAATCAATGCCGAGGCTCCGCCCAGCAAAGACCCTCATCGAAACATCTTGCGCATTGACTGGATCCGGGGATGCAACAGCCAGCTATATTATTCTGACAACAACAGTCGCTGCCAACCGCAGGCCGGAAAGCATTATTTTCCGGTTGGCCATCATTGGTCTCTTCATGTTCCCTGTTCGCTGAGCTTGAGGTTGTCCTTGGAGACCGGAACGGTCGACACGGTCAACAGTCACCCGGTCGATGTAACCAAACTGTTCCTGGTTGAAGGGGACGGAAAGAGTCAATTCTGTGTAACCTGAGGGTCTCGGCCATGATTAAGCGTAGTTTGTAAAGACGAGGGGTTACTCGAGAGAGAAAACGGCCATTGCATTCATATCCCCAACACTGGTTGACCTGGGTTTATGCTCTGGCGACAGTCGGGTCCCCATCACGGTTAGGGCTCGGTTTAAGATGGCCAACCTCAACCTAATCCTCGTTTTGCAGTCTGGACAGTTGAAGCATCTGATTCGAGCAGCAGGGGTACGTCAAATAGTAGGTACTACATCGTACGCCGTCATCCGCTGCTTGTCTAAGCGAGAGTGTTACTGTCTTACAAGTCGACACATTCGTCCCCCGCCCTCAGGGTTCTTTCGACTCTTGAGGTGGTTTCTCCCCCTTGTGACAGGCAAACTCGTCGTTCGCCAGAAACATTGCGGGTCATGATGTCTCCCGACGGCAGGCTGGCAAGATAGGTAGTAGCCCCAGGGCTGGGTTCGATCCTCTCCTGAACCTTACGGTATGGTATTCCGCGGGTTGAGCAAGATCGGGTCGGAGGTAAACCACGCTGCAGCTTTCCGAGACGCGCTGCTGCATGCTGCTGTCAGACGGCCCAGTGCCTCATCTGGACACAACAAGTGAATGGAGGTGGCAAAGTGGATTGCTTTGAAAGATTTGTTCCGTTGTCGGCCTGGCCTGGAGTTTTGGACAGCCAGCCGTGGGTGTAAGTAGCAGGACTGCCTGCGGCTTCGACTTCTGATGTTCAAAGGCTGTCAGCGTCGGCGAACAAGCACATCCATTGGGACGAGATTGAGCACAATGACATGAGGGCCCACCAAACACATATCGCTATAGTATGTGAATTGAGTGAATGCGAGTTTTGTTGAATCTAAGGATCACAGTCAGCCGGCGATGTATGATTCGTACACCCTATGGTGTCTACCTGCCAACAAGCCTGCCCTGGCTGCCTGGCGATGCCGCCGTCGTAGCCATCTGCAACCCGCATACCTACCGTAGCCGACGACCGGTCGAGCCAGCCACCAGGACTCCCGACCGTCCACACCGGGCCGCCGGCCGGCCGTGCCACAGCCTCCGACGGCTTACGCCGTCTTGGCTGCGGCCCTGGCTTCGGCCGGCTTACTGCCCGGCGACGGCTCGGCCGTTGGCCTGGCTCGGCCCGGTCGTCGGTATGGCCTACTGGCTTGCCCGCACTTACTGGAACCCAGGGCCCCCAGTATATATACCCAGAATGCCCACCCAGATGCCCAGATGCCCAGATGCCCAGATGCCCAGATGCCCAGATGCCCAGATGCCCAGATGCCCACGCGTATGTGGTATGTGGAGCCCCTGAGCCACGACACCTCACTCCTTGACGTCAACCCCGTCGCGCGCAGCACCCACCACACTACGATTTGAAGACGCGCCACCCGGTATTTGAAGATCTGACATGATCAATTGACCATCAACGATATCGCCGCCCATCTGCACGCACTTTGCATAGACGTAGGATTGACACTGTGGCCGGACAGGCAGATGCAGGGGCTGAACACCAGGACATCCATGTCACGGCCCAGGCTGCATGACGACACACAGCTGTGGCACCCAATGGCTACTGGTTTTGGCCAAATAAGGTTGGAGGATTTAGCCCGGTAAATGAAGCGAAGCCTCCTTCCTCACTTCTTCAGTGTACACAGTGTACACTTCCAGAGGCTCGTCATCGAAGCTCCGCTTCAACTATACAGCCTTCGCGTCTTCTCGCTGCATGGGCCCCACCGATACTCAGTGGGCTTCGTCAAGCACGACCACAAAAGCACAGTCAGTCAGAGCATTACGCACCAAAGGGAACACAGTGACTGTACGGTGGTTACCTGTCGGTCAAGAGGATAATTTCTGGGACATCGCCAAGGGAGAAGCGAGGAAGGCTACGCAACATGGTGGCGTCCCGCAAACAACCGCCAGAGCACGCTCGACTACTCTCAGAATCGCCCTAGCCCAGAAAAGCAGTAGAAATTATTTACCTTCCAGACAAAGTTGGAGCCCGCTCCTAGCGAGTTGATGCAGCACTGCCAGGCAAGCATACTAGATTGTTATACAACCACCTAACACAGAAAGAGGGCAGCGTTGCTTGCTTAGATAAGAGCAGGTATAGCAAGGCTCAATAGCTACCTCCGCCGAATCGGAGCAACACCGCCAGACCTGTGCGCGTATGGGCAGGCAAAAGAGACTGTAGACCACTTCCTCTTTCGGTACACGAAATAGACGCCCTACCGGATAGAGATGCTCGAATGGACGTACACGTATAAAAGCAACATTTTCTTCTACCTAGGTGTGACGAAACCCGGGCAGTCGTGCCTCTGTAAGGGTTTGTCGCACGCGCAGGGAAGCAGGGTATTCAGTGGACTGGGGTTTTGAACGGGATGCAATTGAATGCATTGAGGTGCT
>JAMAKO010000110.1:0-82742 GCA_023628555.1 Chaetomiaceae sp. R4402
CACCTCAATGCATTCAATTGCATCCCGTTCAAAACCCCAGTCCACTGAATACCCTGCTTCCCTGCGCGTGCGACACAACGTTCTAGAGCATCCATCACCATGCAGTTGTCTGCATCTTCAGCGCCATCTTGCTCCACTTTGCTATCGGTTTAGCCACTCAGCATGACTTCCATCTCTCGTGTCGCAGATCCAGACGACAGGGAAGAGGTCTGCACGAAGCGACGTCGCCTGAACATCAGAGCTTCCAGTCAGACCGGATCGAGCAACGCGACTGCCGAGTCACCAAGCTCTTTCGGACCGGGGTCTCAAGATCAGCTCTTGGAAAGGGACGAGATCTGGGTTAACGAATCGTTTTTCTCCGCTGGACACCCACTTCAGACCTGCGAGACCCACGTAGACTCCGGAATCTCCGACGACTTCCTCGGTCCGGATAGAATCCGCGAGGTTTGGGAACGTGACCTTGCCACTCTCCCCGTGCCGCAAGCCGAGGCGGCATATTGCGAAGCGATCACCCATGCCCTTCTTTCCGGAGCATCCAGATATTGGCACACTCCGTGTTGGCCCTGGCCTACTCAATCCCTTTGCCGATGGCGCCCAAGGCAGACATGACAAGCCGAGGCCGGTCCTTGCCATGACCACGGATGGAGTCGTCAATGGATACCTCAAGTTCCGTTTGCAACACACGCAATCGGGGTTCGACGACTTTGCGAACCGTTCCTCCCTTCTTGCCCTTGGACGGCAACACCGCCAACCAGTAACGGCCACATGGAGGCCCCCATGGGAAGTTGTCCCATTTCTGCCGCCACACTTCGGCAGAGGCATGAAACTGGACCCCAACGATGCCAAGCTTCTCACGTTTTGTGGGTTAATTCTGTCACTCACTCCAGTTGCGACCCCCGTACAACACTGTGGCGGCCTCACCAGCTAACACCGCACCCATGGTTCGTAGACCTGACGGCGTTTTGCCAGGGCCGGACAATGATCCCCAAGCACAACTTCTGGCTGACAGAGATTGCAGCCATGGCGGACTCAAAGCCTGTTGTCTGCGAGGCCCTGCTGGGGCTGGCGGGGTCATACATTCTCGACTACGTCCAGACCGAGAGTCTCAGGAGACGAGCCAGTCAACACTACGCCAGAGCCGCTGAACTCATCGGCCAGGCGTTGGATTGCCCAGAGGAGCTCACCATCGGCAAGAGTGACGGCGTTGTGGCCGCTGTGCTGCTTCTTCGGGCAGACGACGTATGTTCATTCAGAGACGCGCACCCAGCCTTCGTATCCATCTGCTTACCAGCTGGCCGAGACGCAGGAGATATTCTGGGAGTTGCGTCGCCCAAAGCACGAGCTCCCCAACCACTACCAGGCCAGCCTCCTTGCCAAAGCGCTCCTCGACCACTCTAACCCAGGCTACCGGTACTGAAAGTCCGCAAACGTGCAATACACCCGGTCATGGGCCAAGAGGCGGGGGTCACCCCAGTCGTTGATTCTGCCCCTGGCGGCCCGCAAGATCGAGAATACCCTAAACGGGTTCCGTCAGCGGTCGGACTTCTCGGAGGGCTACGCGTCGACGGCAGAGTTGTTGGCCTCGTGCGAGCTCGATGAGAAGGGGAAGGCCACCACTGTGATCAAGGTGACCGAACTGGCGGGTGAGGTCTGGCTGTGGACTGCAAAGGTGTGTCTGCAGTGCAGATTCTTCAGGTAAGTCATAAGCAGATACTTCTTTGAAGTGGATGGGAAACTGTTTGCTGACTAGGGAACTAGAAAGCCGCCCTGGCATCCCGACCTGCGCGAGTGCCTCCACTTCCTGAAGTGCTGCATCGAACGCCTGCCACAGAACGGACAGCTTTTGACGGCTCAAACTCCTTTCTTTCCCGTGGTTTTGATAGCCATAGTCTCGTACCAGCAGGAAGATCGCGCCATGCCGCGCGAATGGTTTCAAGCTGCTGTGGCTCTCAACGGTAGATCGGTAAGATGCCCTCTTCTTTGAACAATTGGGTAACATCTTCTTCTTCACCGTCCGGTTCTCTAACCAGGAATAGAACCTCCCTCCTGTGTGGCAGGCTGTGCAGTTGCATTGGAGCTGGCTGGACGAAAGGATGAAGCTATGGGACATAACCGAGCACACTGACAACACGCCACCGGACTTACGGAGAGCGTGGTGGGAAGAGATGGTCGAGTACCTAAATGCGGAGGTTGGTTGGATGGGGTTGACCTGATCTGAGAGCCTGCTGTCCGATGATGGTCAAAGATGGAGGCCCAGCTCAATGCCGCTTTTCGTGTTAGTTACTAGTAACTAGTTAGTACAAATCATTATCCACTGAGGGTCGTTTTAAGACCGTTCCGCAACATTTCAACAGCCGCATCATAGATGTTGTTCGCAATGACGCTGCTGATCATAATACTTATCACCTCTTGAGAAATCTTATATTTGTCTCACCCGCATTGGCATTGTCGTTTGTTAGTGGTAGCCGCAGTGAATACGAGGGGGTGGAGGACTAGATCAGTTTCTGATCCCACTGAACAGGACAAAAAGGCCGCCCGCTCACTGGCATATTCGACTTGTTCCCATCCGTTTGCATCCCCCTCGAAACTGGCAGCAGACCTTCCCCATGGCGGCAGTGGGGTTTTCGGGCACCTGGCCGCTTCTCGCCGTTGCCAGCATCGTTCCAGGTGCCGTCGCATCGGTTTACCTCGGCTTTGGGGGCTACGGCGAGCCGTTTCTCGCCAGATCTGGTCCGTTCGATGCCAATTCAACCGCCTTTCTCGATGCCGTAGCGGCCTCCAACTCGACCGGCCTGTTCAAAATTCCAGGCTACGATGTCTCCAAGCCATATCCGGGCGAGCCAGCGGACGGCTGGACCATCAGCGTCGCCGCTCTGAACCTATCGCAACCCTTTGAGTACATGCCGATGGATCCCATGATCGGCTACAGCCTGAAGATACAGGCCCCCGACTCGCTCCTCAAAACCAACACGGACGGCACGCATATCGTCAATGCGCACCCGAGTTGGGGAATGTGCATGTGGAATTTCAACGCCCCGGAGCTGAACAAGGCCCTGTGGAACAACCCGACCAACAAACCCCTAGCCGAAGACGGCTCGTGCAAGGGCTTCCTTTCAGACGCGTGCATCGCGGCGCTGGAGAACGCGGCCGGGCCTTATAACTACGAAGTGGCGGACTCGGCCAACACCTCCAGGGGCATCTTCGGCTCCGTCGTGACCTGCAACCCGCTGTCCGTGCCCGACGAGTGCGGACCCCACGGGCCGGGCAACGCGGGCGGGAGTGTCCCGTCGTACGGCGGCGTGCCGGTGCCGTACCTCAACGGATCTGTTACTGTGGAGGATGGCTGGTTATTTGAGCGGGATAAGGGCAAGCTCTACAACTCGACCGCCGACCTGCAGCTGTTCTATGACAGTCTGGTGCTGAATTACTGGACCATAGTCACCGTTCTGGTGAACGCGACCATCGATCCGAACGCAACCTCCAAAAGCCGCAGTAGCGGTCTTGCTCGCGTGCACTGCATCGCGCCGAACGGGGTCGGGACGGGGAAGGGCTTTGCGTTTTCGGGGACGTCGCCGAATGCTCAGGGCGGGTCAGGCGGTGGTGGAAATGGTGCCAACAACGGAAACTCCGCCGGTGGCGGGAAGGACAACGGTGCAGGGGTGGCGCATCCAACAGTGGCGGCGGTGATTCTGGCCGTGGGAGCCTGGTGCGTGCTTGGGGGTTGGACTTGGATGTATGCATGAACAACGACGGGGCCGGACACGGGCATGAGCACGTCAGAATCGAGACCCAATTGATCATCATCTGGTGGTTATTTGACTGGCACCTGTGTTCCTGTTGATCTTACAGCTATGCGGTGACATATGAAGCCCAGCTGCTTTACTTAGGTATCTAGGTAGTAGGGTGTTTTACACTCTTGCCTGAATCCAGCTGCGACTGCCGCTTTGCCTTTCCATGGAGATACCCGCCTTTCACCGAATACGACGGACAACCCTCCCGAGACGTTCTTGAGGATCGACACTAGGCGCCCATGCCTCCAGACATGGCTTGAATGGCCAGCTTTCATTGTCAAACATTTGCTTGCGCGTTTGAAATTCGAACGTGTCCCAGTGCAGTCGCCTCTCCGAGTTCTCACAAACGGATTGAGCTTGCAGCGCGGTGCACCCTGGGACCCGGCATCTCTTCCGGCAGTCCATCTGAAGAGTCCCATCATACCTGCGGTAGATCTGCTCTCTGACGGTGATCGTCATGAAATCAGGAAGCTGGTTACTGTGCGGATGGCTTACCATGGTAAGCAGCCAATGGATCCGCCACTTGGGCAAATTCACATCCATCAGCGCAATGTGCCTTGCGGCGCACAGTATGTTGAAGAAGCGTTGGGTGTCTTTTCTGCGCTGTGTCGAAAACTGTTGGAATGGGATGGTGGTGATGAATACCACATCACAGATGGGATTGATGCACGTGGTATAATCGCTGGTCTCAAAGAATGGTTTGGTAATGGCGGAGGGTTATCTTGCGGGACTCAACATTCAGATATAGCGTGACAGGCGGAACGCTGCGGGCACGAAACTGAAAATAACCATATTCTTGTGCTCTTATATTTCCGTCATGTTCTGATCGACGCATCTTAATGCCGAAATCAATGTTCCTCGGTTTCCAGGTTTCCTTATATATCATGAGTCGGAGCTCTGTCGGGAGGCCATTCCGAACAGTCCGCATCGTGGCTGAGTACGTGCGGTTGTCGCACTCTGGCGTGTAAGTAGGATTAAGTATGTGGGATATTGGAAGCGATGATGAACCTAAACTCGTAGTTCAACATGAGACTGAAGGTGTATTCACCAACCTCTCGGAGTGCCGACGGAGTGACGCACCATATGAGAGCAAAGCAGCATTAAATTTAAGGTACATATACCGTCGAGGCCAATGTGGCAATGGCAACATTCTCAAAATCCCCCCTCAAAAAAAAAAAACCAACTTACCCGCGTTCTTCCCAACGCAGAACTGTCATTGTTCAGCTTAATTCTGTTGGCTGGGTGGGATGTGGCGCAGACAGCATGACAATGATGCTCAACAATGAGCCAGAGCAATTTGAGTAACTAACCAACACCAGGGAACTTCGATCTCGTGTAAGTAGGAGCAACTGATGTGATATCTACAATAACGAGAAAAGAGTATAAAGATACCGTTGCCGCAGCAAAATGACACTTGGTCATTTCAGCGTCACACGTACCCAAAATGGGAACAGATGACGGGGATTGGGTGTGGGATGTACAAATGCCTGATGGAGAAGAAAGGCATGTCGTGGAAGACAACGGTTATGGATCAAATGAGGTGCTGGAAAGACAGGTGCATCTGAATGTCGTTGCCCTGGAAGTGCCTTCATGCCTTCCTGGAACAACCGTGGGCGGTCGTGGGGGCGGCTGAGGCGGAGAGCCGGGGTCGAAGGCGGGGCATCAATCGTCAGATCGTCAGGGATCCTCCCCCTGCAGCCCCGCGATTAGCCAGCAACGTCACCAACTCCGTTGCCCGTTCAAAGCTGTACATATATCCAAGCACAATGTAAGCGCGGAACCTAACGCGTAAATTGAGAATTGTGCTGACCGCGCGCCAGGATTGACCCCTGTATCCGCCTGCGCCGGGCGATCCACGCGAACGATGCCCTTCTCGCGCGGCGCATCCTCAAGTCGCACCCGCACCTGCTGCACAACCCCGACCTCTCGCTGAGCGGCAACGCCAACTCGAACCTCCACCTCGCCGCCTCGCTCGGCCACGCCGCCCTCTGCCGCCTACTCGTCGAGCTCGGCCACGAAGCCGACTCGCCCGCCCTTAACGACGACCACCAGACCGCGCTGATGCTCGCCGCCGCCGCGGGCCACACGGAAGTGGTGCACTTCCTGTGCGAGCACGACCCGGCCTCGATCCTGCGCCAGGACCTACGCGGCCGCGATGCCATCATGGGGGCCAGCCTGCACGGGCACGACACGGTCGTGCAGATCCTGCTGACGTATGCCCCCGGCGGCGCGGCGGCGGCGCTGGCGCAGGCGGATCTGGATGGCAACACGGCGCTGCACTTCGCCAGCAGCAACGGCAACCTGCTCGTGCTGCGCACGCTGCTGGCCGCGGGCGCCGATGCGGGTAGGAAGAACGCCTGGAGTTGGACGGCAGAGGCTTACAGCGCTACGGTGCAGGCAGAGGTTTACCTTAAGACGCTGGTCGGGGAGGTCGAGCGGAGGAAGCAGACAGGCATGATGCAAGGAGGACTGGGCAAGACGGGAGGTGCGGTGAGGCTGGTTGGGCAGGAGGTCGGTGACTGACTGGCTGTTTTGGGGGGCACAGAATATACAACAGGATTTGTTTACGACCCATCCATCTCGTTTTGTCGCCGGCGGATTTCCCTCCCTTGATCTTGCACTGGGATCAAGCAGCCGAGCGTCATTGCTGCTCTCTTGCCTTGCAATGCAGCACACGGATGAAGCTGCACACCATATTCGGCATTATCAAGTCGTGGCTGGGAACGATTTTACGCATTTTTCTGACAAGATACGAGGTTGCCCTACGATACTGAGGTTCGCACTCGAATGAAGGCTTGTCAAAGTGACACTGGGGTGGATGAGTTCCCGGTCAGAACTGCCCATCCTCTCCCTTGAAGCCAACCCTGCTGACAGTGGGTACCAGCCACGGTTTCAACTTCCAGTCCGCCTGACCTTATCATGACAGGAGTCACCACGTGGCGTAGCTATGGAATCGGACGGAGATGTTTGAACGCGCTACATGGAGTCATCGGGCTGGCTACAACAAGCTCTGAGCACCACAGAACTCAAGAACAATGCCATCCGAAGCTCTCCGGTGGAGCTCGGAGCGGGCGTCTGACGGCATAATCCCGGAGCGGTGAACGTGGCACCGACGATGATGTCCCTGGTTTCTTTGAGGACGACTCGGAAGAGGCCGTGGCCCAGCACTCAACCCATCTGCCACAGGTGGAGCGTTGGTGAGCTGGCCTCCCAGCTCTCGACCGGCGATCCAATTCCGCCTCCATATTGGTCACCTGGACATGGCTGATGGGATCACTGGGCCTCCCTGCCTGCTGTCCTCATAGCCACGAGCTGGACATACCGCATCATCAAGTACGCATCTGGCAGTGTCATCGCTGTGAGCCTTTTGGTCAACCATGCATCCCAAAGTGCGGCCAAGTCGGCAAACCCCTGAGGAGTTGAGGCTGAACTTGCCAACCCAGTCTGTCATCAAACCCTCCCAGCCCCCAGAAGCCGTTACCGCATTCAAGGTCGACACAATCTCCGCCCATCAGATCGGTGGAGCCATAGATGTGTCTATTACTCATCTGGGCATCCACAGCTGCGACCGAGCACACCCTTTGTCTGTCTATATCGTGGGCCTTACCGATGCATCCACATATCGTCCGTCCCGAATCCTGATCATCCAGGTGGCCGTTTACCGTGCTCCGTGGCAACACCGTCCTATACGTCCTCACCATGACAAAGGCTTCCCCTGCTCCACACCGGCAGCATTTGACACGCATTGCTTGACTCACAAAGAGGTCCTCATCAGGCTCAACACGCGTGAGATGGCTAATGTTACTCTGAGCCAAACTGCCTTTGAGCATAAAGGTCCTCTGCCCTCCCAGCAACGCTCACCGCCCTTTGATGCCGGCAACCCCCCCCCTTCATGCCCGCTTCAGAAGATAACCCCCAGCTGGCTACACTCAAAGACCGCTCTCAGCCACGCTCTGACGGCCGATTCGCATCACCCCGGCCATGAGCTTCCCCGCCGTGGCAGGCCACAACCCCGTCTTTGGCCGCGATCCCGGTCCGCCGCCCCCTTTCGCCCCTCCCTCCGGTGCCGCCGCAACCCCAGCTGACATCGGTCCCCCGCCCCCGGGCACCACCCGTACCCTGCCCCCGGGTTACTACCCCGTTCCCGGCGTGTCCGACATGGCCTGTTGCTTTCCCCCTTTCTGGCCCGCCCCCCCTCCACCTTACGCCCCCGCGGCACCACCGCCTCCGCCCGGCCCTTCCTACGGCAGTGCGTATGGCTTCGACGTCAACGGGCACCCATTCTATTACATTTCCGGGTTGAACGGCTCGGGCCGCTTCCCGCAGCCCGCACCGCCTGTCGATCCAGACTTCCCAGCAGCGAACCTCCTCAACAGCACAGGCGGCGCCGGCGCAGAGCCGGGCTACAACTACTTCTTTCCCACCCGACACGCGAAGGTGGTGGTGCTCAAATGCCGCGTGCCGCCCTGGACGCTGGTGCCCGGCACGTACGGGAGCATCCCGTTTCACGCGAGCCTCGTGCCGGCGAGCGTGACGATGGCGGAGCTGTTGGTTGGGTTTGGCGCGACCAATCCGGAGAAGGGGAAGAACAAGTTCTGGGAGGTCTATCCGCAGGGCGGCGGGGCGTGGGGGTGGAAGGAGCACTGCACCGGGGATGATGCGGTGATGATGGCGCGGACGGTGAGGGATATGGGTTGGGTGGAGGAGAGGGATGGGGTGTTGCCGATGGTGTATTTGTGGATTAGTAAGAGTTGAGGGGGTGGAAGGGGGCGTGAGGATGGGTGCCCTACCTAGGGTGTTGGAAGTCGATGAGGGCTTGTGGTATTGGAAAGGAGATGGGGGTTGAGCCATGCGCAGTTGTATTTGGGTTGGGCCCTGGGCGAGGACACGAATGCCACCGCATCGGTGGAATGGAACATGCGAATCGTTTTTAGGGCTGCCGTGTCCGACGTTGAGGAGCAAAACCTACGATTGACCGCACAGTGCTGACGGTATTCTCAAATTTCCCTCAATGTGGCTTGTGCGCCCGAGTCGTAGCAAACACGCCGGGTGAGTGTAATGTATTCGGCGATTCGCTCGTGGTTCCTGAGATGCCTCTCATGTCTGAGCGCTTGAACCGCGGGCGCAGCTGCAACTTCAACCTTGGACATCCCTCGAATTTTATCTCTGTCTGCGGACGAACCACTGGTACAATGAGCATGGCAACGATTGGGTGCCGTGCTGCTCAGTGTGCGGGCCCAAATCCGGCCTCTTTCAGTATAGACGAGGAGAATTCCGGGGCCCCGAGTGGCTCTGTCCTTCTAGTTTCCCGTCTTGGATGCTACCGTCAGTCAACCTGATACTAAGGCTGCCTGGTATGAGTCGGGTGCGGCTTCCGTGACGCTTGAAACTGCTCGCATTCTGGGTACGAAACAGGGAAGAGCGACGATGTGGGTCTTCGGCAAGGATCGCCAGATCCCTGTCGCCTGCCCCAGATTGTGATCGGAAAGTATCCGAAGGGCCCGGGTTCGTTCCGCCGGCCGTGCCTGCTCCTGGCGAGCGCTTCGTGCATTGATGCGACCTTGAATCAGGACTTCGTGGGCAAGACGCTCTTTCTCTCACAGGCTGTCTTTGTTTCGGTCCCGAATAAATCCCTTCATTTTGATCCCAAAACATCACAATTTGTTTCTGCACGCCTCCTTGGTCGGCTTCCAAGCGACGCCACCCCCTATCCAACTCTTCGGCATCACTCCGAAGATGGCCTCGGACCGCCGAAGTGAGCGCGGCGAGCAACGGCGGCGGAGAAAGATTCCTCTGGCATGCGAGCCCTGCCGTGAACGCAAATCGCGGTGCGACGGGGCGAAACCGATCTGCTCCACCTGTCAGCGACGGTCGCTACCCCTCCATCTCTGTGTTTACACGCTCGAGAACGCCCGAACGGCGAGTAACGACGAGTGAGTGGGTTTGAACTGTACGGACAGGTTCTGGTATTGCTAACATACCGGCTTGCAGATACATCAGAGTACTTCATGATCGAATACGGCGGCTTGAGAAGACATGTGCCAGCCATGGCCTACCCATTCCTTCACTAGACTCCGGGGCCGACGACGAGGCATCAGTGCTTCTAGAAGGCTCATCTTCATCTCCGTGCGCTGCTGGGCAGCGGAGGCTAAGCTCCAATGTTCTTCAGCTGCCGACTCCGTCCCCGACAGTTCGGGAACATGATGCATCATTGGCGCTGCGCACTCCGCTCACCGCAACCGACCCCGACCATGAGCGGCTTGAAACCACCGAGTCGACAGCCAG
The DNA here is from genome assembly GCA_023628555.1 of Chaetomiaceae sp. R4402. NCBI lineage: Eukaryota > Fungi > Ascomycota > Sordariomycetes > Sordariales > Chaetomiaceae > Chaetomiaceae sp. R4402. The sequence continues at coordinate 10,077 of JAMAKO010000110.1, forward strand.
CGTCACCGCAATGGGCACTGTGTCTACAGAACACGACGTATGCCAAGCGTTCGACGCCGCTAACGAATTCTACGGAAGCTCGTCGGCAGCATCGTTCATGAATGAAGCCTACTCCTCGGTCAAGCCGCACAAGCCGCTGCCTCCCTCCGTACACGGGCATCCGTCATGTCTCTCAGCCTTCTCAACAGGCCTCTCAAGTGCGCATGCGCCTGGGCCAGTACAATTTGCGCAAGCAGACAAGTTTGCCCTGCCACCTCGGAGCCTTGCCGACCACTTGCTGAGCCGTTTCTGGGACAGAGTGTACTGGTTGTACCCTCTCTTCCACAAGCCCACCTTTCTGCGAGCTTACGAAAGCCTTTGGAAGGCTGCCAATGAGCAAAGCGCAGACCCAGCAATTCCGGGGCTGGGTCTTGGCTCCCCAGGCGCTGATGCTGGGACCATTGTCTTTCAATGCTCGCTAAATGCAGTCTTTGCGCTCGGTGCGCAGTTCTCTGACCTTGGCCACAAAGACAAGGTCGCGGCTATTGAGACATTCTTCAACCGAGGCAAGGCCTTTGTGGGGCTGGACTTCATCGACATGAACAATGTTGGCGTTGTGCAATCGCTCTTGCTGATGGCCCTCTTGCTTCAAGGCACCCCGTTTCCAAGCCGATGTTGGAATGGAGTGGGTCTTGCATGCCGCGTTGCTCAGGGGCTTGGCCTGCATACGGAGCCTGGCCGTACTTCTCGACCACCCTTGGAGGCCGAGATTCGACGAAGGACATGGCACGGCTGTGTGGTCCTGGACATGTAAGGATCCAAGGCATCTTGGTGCTGGATTTTACTGACACCCTCCAGGATTGTTAGCATGACGTACGGGCGACCGACAATGACCGCCCACGTGCCGGATTTGCCGCTCCCTGTGCATGCAGAGCTTGACGAACCTCGCGAGTTTCAGCTTGAAGGCGTCGGCCAGGAGGAACCGTCAAAGATGTGCTTCTATGTCGAATACATTCGACAGTGCCGCATTCTCGGTCAAATTCTCTCCAATGTCTACCAACCGTCCGCTGGGGGTGGATTCAACCTCTCGTCATTGTCGGGAGATGCGCACAAAATGCACGGTATGGACGCTATTCTCGACCTTGACGCGAAGCTATCCAGATACGAGGCGTCCGTAACGCCAATTATGTCCTGGAAATCCCCGTGTGATCTTAGTGGTCTTGCCGAAGATCGGAGGCTTGTCATTAAGACTCAAAGGACCGTCCTCAGGGGAAGGTAGAGCTGCCCGAACTCCACGGTGACCATTCATTGCTAACAATGGGGGTCGTCGTAGTTTTCTTTATCTCCGGCTCATGCTACACCGCCCCATCCTCACCTTGCTTTGTGCAAAGGCCGACCCAAACTCCAGCACCGCAGCAAGTTCCCCAGCGGCCCTTGTCGCAGTCTCTGCTGGGCAAGAGCTCTTCACCTCCTTCGCGGCAGGCTGCGCCAAAATCTGCCTGGGGGCGGCGATGGACCTGATCGAACTCGTCCATGGCACCTATCTAACCAACACCACAGGCGGGTGGTGGTGGGACGGACTATGTATGCTGTTGCCTGCATTCTCACTATCACGGTAAAGACGCTAACTCGGCGAGCTGGCAGATTCCTTCACTGCAGGACTAGCAGTCATTGTGGGGTATCTTTGCCCTTCGCTGCTAGTCTCGCTCGACAGACCGCGTCTGGAAAGGTGCTGGGCCATGTGTCAGGAAGTCCTGGCGCACTTCGCCTTGTTCAGCATATCGGCACAGAGGTCGCTGCGACTCCTGCAGAAGGTTCACGGAGACGTTATGTCTCGCTCGTCGGGTAACTCGTCTTCATCGTCTCGATTTCGCTGTCGGCTGCTGACGATAGCCTGCACAGACAAGGTCGGAGAGCTACCTTCAGGGCTTGCGACGCGAGCAACAAGTACGACACGTGGGGAAACGACCGGCATGGATCACGAGTATGCAGTTTTGCCTCCAGAGGATATGCTGCTGGATATGGGCAGCACGTTGCAATGGTCATTACCTACGGGTGGCGGCTCAGACATGCTTGCCGCGGGGCTGCTTTTCAACTGGGACCAATCCCTAGATCTCATCGCCGGCGGGCTGGGAGTGGACATCTACTGATGAGGCTGAAGCTGTCTTCCGCCTTGCCAAGCCACGAAACCCAACACGAATTGTCTCTTCAGGCGCGATACGCGGACCCAAACCTCGCCATTGGCACCCGAGCCTTTTCGGTTACCTGACCTGTGCTTCAGCCACAACCCTGCTGCCACCACGATGCAGGCAACCAGTTGCCTTCAAACGGCCATTGGTCACCAAAACCTGCCCCGGGGCTGTTGCGCGGGACTTGAATCGATCACGGTAAGGAATGGTCGCACAGGCTTGTTTTGCTGTATAGACTAACATTGATGGCTATTCGTCAGAAACTTGCCCCGGAATAACTGCTGTGGGCAACCGCTGGGGGTCTAAAGACGCAGCTCCCCCAACTCTCGCGTGTGTCGTCTTGCCCCGCACAACAACCTCGATTGTTTGACTTCCCTCTCAGCATACCTACTTAAGCCAGCGAACAGCACGCGAGTGCACGCACTGGGGCCGGTCGTTTGATCAGGCCCCACCTTTCAACCGGGCAGGCAGCCTCATTCAATCCAACCGCGCGGATCCAGGTCCGCGCTCACAACATCTCTGACAATTTCCATGGCCATCGTTTAACTGAAAGGGCTTGCCACGATGGACCCGGCTGTGGCGACTCATCTCTTCCGTCTTCAGCACTTCAACACGACGAACTAGATATCTGGCAAGGTGATAACCAGTGGACATCCTACCTGGACCATTGGGACAACTCAGCGGCCCCAGCTTTCCTCGGCCTCCCGTTCGAAACAGGTTCTTTTGGCGAGACACGCGCGTCGACCGCGCATCTCGGCGACTGCACCTCTGCACCTCCAGATATCTTTGGCCCCGATCCTCAATTTGAGCAAGACTTCTTGACCAACATCACGGAATTCAATTCTCCTGATACTTTTCTTGGACCTTCCATCCCTCACTTCCAACTCGACTGGACGGCTTCGCCCACTCCTACGTCAACGAACACATCTGAACTCGTCAACATTGACCACTCGGTGTCACTGCATTTTGGCGGTCACGCTGGAACCCCCAGGTTCAGTCCGCTTGAGGAGCTGCTCGACATCGCAGGTGGAGCCCCTGACGTCTCCTTAGCTGCCCAGGCCGTGCAAGTGCCTCCAGAGGATTCTGATGCCAAGCTGCCTCCGCATCGGCCACCGCAGCCCCAATGTCCGTTTTGTGGCAAGCAGTTCAGTGCCGAGCGCCTCCGGTAAGTACTCGCGCGGCTTGCACTTCATCTCTTGGCCGACTCGCCACTAACCAAACTCTGACACGCAGATCGCATCTCAAGCCGCGGCGCCCTGGCCAGCCTCCGGTCTGCCAAATACGATTCACCTGCCCGGCAGAACAATGCGGGAAGCATTACGCCGACAAGCCTGGGTTGGCTCGTCATGCCCGCGAGTGCCGATACCTCACGGGCGGCGCTGGCGGTCCAGGAAAATACCGATGCGTTTGCGACAAGCCGTTTGCGCGCTGGGACAAGTTCACCGCGCACCATGGCCGTGTGTGCGCCAAGGTACGACAACCGGGACCCGGGCGGTACACCTGTCAGTGCTCGGCATCGTTCGACAACTTTGCGTCGTTCTTGGAGCACCACAAGTCGGAGTACAAGAAGGTTGGGAGACCCAAGAAGTCTAAGGTTGCGTGACAGGAGTTTTGAAGTAACCAAATACCCTGCTCATTGACGCGGACGACTGGTGATGTGGACAGCTAGACTGCTGCGTCCTTTCCACAGTATCCGCATCCGAGGACGAGACCCGTCAGTTTGCTTTGCTGGATGGAATTGTTTGTTTCTGTTTCTGTCGGTCTGTGGTTGACATGCCCGCAAAAATGATGGTTGTACTTGGGCTGTCAAGTGGTTGAACCTCCTCGGCCACTTCGGCATCACGCCCGCTTAGCAAACGTTTTGAATGGCTATGAGCATGTATTGGTCCGCCACAACGGTTAAGCCAATAGAACGTTATTCTTATACCTGGACGAGATCATGCCATTGCTTCGGTGCTTGTTTGGTACACCGCAAGTACCTCCGGGGTCGGCGGAGTGTGCAGATACTTGTATTTTCACAAAATTCGATGTATTGCATTTCCGCTCTGACTTCACAACTCAGACTATCACCGCTCAGACTTCTAGTGGACCAACACTATAAAATTTGTTTCCAATTGTACAGAGAGAGCATCACTGCATCTCGATCCTGGCCAACGGTTCCAGTGATCTTTCTCTCGATATAGTAGGTACCAAGACAACAAGTCCTGCTCACCCCTCCAGCTGGTGCTGAAGGCAGGGCAGAACCTCAAGCCATCCCGCGTGTATAAAAGGATCAGGACTCCCCACTGTTATGTTCTTCAGTCTTCAACCTTCAATCAAGCTCTTGACATACAGTTCAACAAGAGGAACTCTATTCCTCTTCATGTGTCTGGCCCACTCGAGTCTCCGGCGCAACAGCTCATCCTTGGTTTCCCAAATTTCCTCGTTTATCCTCAAACGCACAGGACTCAGTGGAAGAAGTAAGTTTTTGATCTCCTTGAGACGTGATAGCCGGCTTTGCAACTCATGGACAGGCATCCAATCCTCTTGCAAATTCCGAGTCTGGTGCTGGTCGGGTAGCACAGGTGTGTTCCGCAACTTGTCGTTGAGCGAGTGAATCTGAGCCCGGAGGCACGGCAAAAGAACATCGCGAAATAAACCAGTTGCATCATCGTTATCCTCAAGGGATTCGGCCAGGGTACTGAGATCGGGGCAGTGCCACGCGTAGTAAAAGTCCAGGTCTCTTGTCGGAGACGGGACAAGAAGTTGCGCCTCGATATAGGCAGCTTCTTCTTCCTTCAGCTGAATGAATCGTTCCAAATTCGCGGCAGAACCGAGGATTTCATGACCTCCTCGCCAGGACGTGTACCGTTTAACAGCCCATGAGATGGCTTCCAACGCGACAGTTTTTCCAATCTTTTGTTTTGCCGGAGGCAAGGAAGCCAGAAGTAGGGTTTGAGGAAGAGTTCAGGCCAGTTGAAACTTGTTATGAACTCCAATTGGGCCTCTTTCTCTGCGATTTTCGCGGCCTCTGCCTCAGAATTGTTGCGTTCTCCTTTGAGTTCTCTCTTCAGCTTTCGGAGAGCCCGTTGCTTTTTGCGACTTCTGTTCCTGCGACTGGGCTTTGGCTCAAGTCCCTCGGAAGGGGATGACCCCGTGTCGTCTTTTGTGACGGGTGCCATGGGGTTTTGTATGTCTCCAGACGTGAAGTCCGATCGCAGCTTGCGTCACGAGTATCCGTCTGCAACAAAGGCGGTGTGATTGTGCAACCTGTCCCGTCACCAGTGTCCTGCTCTTGCTGCCCCTGTTCGGGAAAGGCTGATTTGCCGGCCATGCGGGGCACAAGTCAAAGACCACAATGCGGATAATATCGATGAACGAGACAATCAGGTTGACGACCGGGGTAGAAGACATCGGTCGATGACTCTGAAATTGTAGCGCGGGGCCGCCCGTTCGAACACGGATGTTTAGTACTCACCAGGCTGCAAACGCCGATCTGCATCTGTCCCGTCTATAAATGATTGGTTGCCGAAATTGGCCCCTCAAAGCCACAGAGAACACGGCACACCGAGACGCCGCGGCGCCGACACAGCCAGTCCGGACTGCCAGATATCATGATATGCTCCGAGCAAGACCTTCAAAGATACCTTGTTAGTCACAGAAGCCGGCTGGGTGGGCTGTTTGCTGCCGTTTGTCATGAAACGACCGACATCCTGACGCTTACCCAAATGGCTGCCAGCATCAGGCCGCAGGACAGGTGAATACCTCTATTATCTTGGGGCGGCGGGGCCAGTTTCCACGGTTGCTCTTGCTTCGTCCAGCTGTCGTCAAGCTACATGTAGTCCGGTTCAACACTAACGACAATTGGCCAGTCTCTTGTCCCTGCAGCAAAGGGGCCAGTTCTTGTCGGTGCCTCTGATGGGAATTGCACCAGGCAGAACCATAAGGCCAGACCGAGCATCATAAGGGGCCAGTTTTGTATACCAAGGATCCGAGCCAGACTAGTCAGTGAAACGACGACGTGGCTCGTCTATATAATGCAGAAGATCCAGTTTGACTGAATTCTGTCTGTCCGTGATGCCTTTGTGTATACGGGAAGGGTTGCGCCGGAATTGCCCCATATCGTGCTGAGTTCGTGGCAGCAGCAAACGCAAAGCTACTCGAAGCAATCAAGTGAGCTTGACAGAACAACCGCTTGGGCCATTGTTGCTTTGACCTCATCCAGCTGACCAAGTGATAGCTTTCAGCTTCTTGACCTGATCACCTTCGCTGAGGACAGCAACCTTTGAGACCAAATGCCTTCGGATGCCACGCGCACGATGCTCCCGGTCAAGAGACCTGTTCGAGAACAGACCATTGGCAGTGGCAATGCGGGTTTCATGGGCAACACGCCATTGGAGAACTGGCTCCGCCATGGAATCAAAGGCGATGCTTGGAACGCGGTTGGGATGGTGCCCGCGCATGCTGTCGGTTTCACTCATGTTAACATGGAGGCAGGGAGTGTAGGCAACTGGAGCAAACGGGCTACCGCGGGCTCGCCCACCCTCGTGAAGAAGTGAGGCATAAGTTGTTTGTTTCAACCTCGTAGTTGTATCTGCGTTCGTGAGAGTATTTATGCGTGTCTTGACAGTCCGTCTCCTGCGACTGAGCGCAGCCCAAGCATCCCCAAGTCGCCTTGCATGGGTACCTCGAGCCGTCCTAGTTCATGATGATTCACTCGTCACCTGCTCAATCTCCTTTCCATCGAACCTTTGTCGATAGGCTGGCCAACAGCTTGGCCAACCCTCCTGGGCCGGGCATGAGGATGGCAGCGACCCGAGAGCTCGGATGGAGTCTGGCCCAAGCCAACAAGCCACTGGCCAGAAAGACAACAACACCTAGCAGTTTGAGCAAGCCGCGCCGGGGCCGGGCAATAGTCGGATGAGACGGCCCGCCCTGGTGAATCGTCAACTCGGTTGTCCAGTCACCTAAAGCAGAACGGCCAGACCCTTACGGTAAACTCCCAATCCCTCCAAGCTGGGAAGAGACTCTCGTACCACAGCCGCGCCTGGCTCCAAGGGTAGGTCATTCCATTCCAGACCTTCTCCCCCTCACGTCGGACGTACCAGTTGCTGCATCCAGACATCCACACGGTCCGTTGGAGTGCGGTTTGTATGCGCTTGGCGTAGGCCTCTTCAGCGGATCTCTTGAGGTGGGCAACGGCGGCGCGTCCTTCGAGAACCGGGCGAAGCACACGAAGCGAGTAGTTGACGGCGTTCTCGATCGCCATGATGGTAGAGGTATGGCCCGTTGCCGAGTTGGGCCCTGACCATCTCGTCAGCGTTCCATGTCCGGGGAAGCACGGATGTGGGACCTACCCAAGAGGAAGAAGAAGTTGGGGAAGCCGCTCAAGGCTGTGCAGTTGTACGCCTCCGGTCCGCCGAATGCGTCCCAATGCTTCTGCAGCGTCTGTCCATCGCGGCCAACGAACTCGACGCCGCCGAGAAACTCATTCGTGGCAAAGCCGTTGGCCAAGATGATGGCATCTGCCTCGACCACCTCGCCGCTTTGCATGCGGATACCGTTGGGCAAAAGTTCGGCCACCCGCTCGTTCGTAAGCGTGAGGTTCTCGGCGTGCAGGCTCTTCAGATACCCCGAGTCGAAGATGCGCCGCTTGCAGCCGACCTCAAACTCCGGGATCAGCACGTCGTGGTACTTCTCCGGCGCTGTCTTGCGCATGTATGCCTCCACCTTGCGCTTCCTCTTGTCCCGATGCTCCGCCCCTGACTTGGTCATCATGAACCCCTTGAACTCGCCCTCCGCGAGCGAGTACACCAGAAACCGCAGCAAGGCCCCGAGCCCAGGAATGTTCCGCAACAACGCCTGCGCCGACTCGGGGACATCCGCGTCGATCGGCGGATAGACCCAATGCTTCGACCTGACGACTTGCGTGAGGTGCTTCGTCTGGCCCACAATGGCCGGCACAATCTGCGCCGCCGTACACCCATTCCCAAACAGCACCACCCGCTTCCCACGCAAATCCAGATCCTCCCTCCACCGCGACGAGTGCACCACCGGCCCGTTGAACCGCTCCACCCCCTCCACCCCCAACTCTCTCACCCTATTGAAGAGCCCGACAGCCGAGAACAAAAACCGACACTCATGCACCGTCGTCACTCTCCCGCCCTCCCCTTCTTCCTCCCCCGACAACGACAACTCCCTCACCCAAATCCTCCACCGATTCCTCTCCTCCACCCACTCGCACCGCACCACCTCCACCCCGAACACCATGCTCTCCGCCAGCCCGTACCGCGCCACGATCCGCTCGAGATACGCCTGCAGCTCGGCGGCCGGCGGCAGGATGCGGCTCCACGACGGGTTCGGCGCAAACGAGAAGGAGAACAGCGCGCTCGGCACGTCGCACGCCGCGCCCGGGTAGGTGCTCACGTGCCAGGTGCCGCCGGGGCGGGCGTCGCGCGTGAAGAGACGGATGGTGGGGCAGGACGGTTTCGATGGCTGTGGTGTGGAAGAGGTAGTAGTAGGAGGGGTGGTGGTTGGAGAAGGAGGAGGGAGTGGTCGGCCGCCGTTGTACCACCGTGCGAGGGTCGCGCCGAGGCAGATGCCTGAGAAGCCCGTGCCGATGCAGGCGAAGTCGGTGTAGCTGGTTGCGGGTTCGTCCGGGGGTGGGCTGGGTGTCGTGGTGGGGGACTGGGGCGGCGGCATGGTGGTGGCGGCGAGGATGTTGGTCGTTGTGGTGGTGAGGAGGGCTGGATGCAGCGAGACCGCGGGTGCCAGTGTCATTGCGGTGTTCTTTCGACCTGGCAAATTGAAGAGATGGGTAAGTGGTAAAATATACCCTAAAGAAAAGACAAAGCAGTGTTCCGTCGATGCGTCACATTGGATTGGGGACGCAACGTGTCACGCAAGCTCGAGCTGTTGATGCTGGTGGTTACGTGTATGTGTGGAACGCTCCTGATGCCCGAAACGCATGTCAACAGGCCTGGACCTGCCGCATCGGTCCTGCTGCCTCGGTTTAATTGGACGCTGTGTCACGCGCGCTTGGGGGCAGAACTTGCGTGGAACTCCAACGAAAGTGCCGGTGCGTCCCCAGCCGACGGCGTGTGTGATTGCATCGGAATGGTCCCGACGGAGTGGTGTGGATGGATGATTGCCCCGAGCAGAGGCAACCCTGGATCTCAATACATGTAAATACCTGGCTCGCCTGGGCCCCTTATGGGCATGCAACATGCAAAGTACCGAAGCTTCCTGAGTGAGTGGTCTAGGAAAGGGGATGAAAAAGGCTGCTGCTGCGGGGTTCTCAGCGTGACGCACGTCATAGTGGTCAAGTTCTCGCCACAGCGAATAACTGTCAGAGAAGTGGCTTGTCGTTTGAACCGAGATACTGGAACATGTCGGGAAGACATGGTGGAAAAACAAGAATGTAAGGCTCAGAGACATCGGTGAAAGCTGCCCTCCCGCCCTTTATCGCTTTAGCTCGATTAACCCCTATTTGGCGACAGGTTGGACCCCCCCGATTTCGTCAATGTGCTGCCGCTGCGGAAACTCAACAGCCAGTTGCGCCGTCGAGTTCTTGATGGCGAGCTGGAAGAACCACTCTGGCGCCGCTCGCTGTTATCGTTTGTAAGCAGAGCGAATCCGTCACAGGTAGATAGTCAAAAGTACTCACCAGCATGGCAATGTACCGCATGATACCCGGCAGGTAGATGACGCCGCCATACCCGCTGTACAGCGCATTCACGATCGCCTCACTGACCGTCTCGACGTGCAAGATAGGCGCGAGGAACTGCGGCTGCGACGGGTTCCCGCTGATAAGCGGCGTGCGGATGAAGTTGAACACGCCGTTCGTCAGCCGGACGTGCGGTGCGTTGTACCGGTACCGCAGTTCCATGCCCAACCCTTCATACAGCGCCTGGATGCCCGCCTTGCTGGCCGCGTAGTCGACAATATCCGGCGGCGGCATCAGCGCGCTGGTCGAGCACAAGCTGACAATATGCCCATGATCGTTGCGCACCATCTCCGGCAGAAACTCCTTAAGCAACAAAAACGGCGCGATCAGGTTCGTCTTGAGCGTCACCTCCACATCGGCATACGAACCGTCCAACACGGACAACCCGCGCACCAGCCCGGCGTTGTTGACCAGCACAGTCGGGTGTCCGACCTCGGCCTTCACGCGGGCGCACACGGCGCGGATGGCGTCGGGCTTGCTGAGGTCGGCCTGGTAGTAGTGCAGGCTGCCCACGCTTGCGACGGCGGGCGACGGCGTCCAGCGCAGCGGCGCGAAGTCGATCACGACCACCGTCGTGCGCGGGTTGCGCGCCAGCAGGCCCTGCACGACGTGCGCGCCGATGCCGCTGCTGCCGCCCGTCACCACGACAATCTCGCGCTCCCAGTGCGTCCACTCACCGCGCCGGCTGCGCGTCCAGTGGTTGGCAGCCCATTTGTTGAGGTAGGTGTTGGCGGAGAGGAAGAGGCCCGCGCCGCCGAGGTAGAGCGCCGCGCGGGCGAGCTGCGCGAGGTTTAGGGAGGAGAGGTTGATGCCGAGGGAGGAGGCGAAGTCGAGGACGCGGCGGAGGTGAGCGGAGGAGGAGGGTTGGCTGAGCCAGGTGACTGCCGCGGCGACGGGGAGCGCGAGGTACTCGTTGAGGACTGTCTTGCGGACGATGCGGGCGACCGTGTCGATGTGGAAGCCGTTGTACTCACGGTGGGTAGCCATCTCGTCACAAGCGACTTACACGAGGGAGGAGAATCTGTGCCTGGATCTTGTTTGAACAGTGCACCCAAGCAGGTAGTAAGTAGGTTGAGGTACGGTAGCTAGCTCTAAGTCGACCACCGGTACCCACCGTTCCCCTGAGATGAGTCGGAATTTGGACTCAACGCACGGCCTGGGGTCCGACCGTTTTAAAAGGCAACACCACCTGCTGCAGCCGACCCAGAAGAGAAGTGCATGCTACCGAACTGCTATGTAGCCTCACCGGAGTGAGTCCACTTTAGGGTAAAGATCGTTGGCTTGTGCTGCCGGGCGCCAATAGTTTCCCGACCACGTGTCAGGATCTACTACAACTCTGCAGGCAAGATAATGCACCCGGTGTCCACACGCAAGGCTGCGCTAACCAAGTCGGCTGATGGTTCATGCACAGGCAATGCATGAGTCGCAACCGAGTAAGCTGAAAATTCGTTCTAGCCAGGAGTGGGCCATGAGACAATAGAAAACAGAACGACGGCAGAGGCACAGCTGAGCGGGAGGCCGAATTGAAGACGAGTATCGGTCTGCAACTTGCAATGCTCCTCTATCTCCGCCACTTTTTCCGCCACTGCCATCCCTAATTCCAAGGAGGAGACGAAACCAACTTCTTGAACCTGGACCACTGCTCAAAAGACACCTAGAGATACATGCTCAGTGTCGCGCCGAACTTCGAAGACGTTTCCCAAGGCGACTTGATACCCAGGTCCTGCAGTGAGCCGAGCCTCAGCTTCGGCAACGACCAGGACTTGAAAGGAGCGTGTGGTCGATTTCGATTGCTTTCCTGAATTATACCATACATGCAGTAGGCAAGCAACCATCTAGTGAGCAATTACAGTGATACTGAAAACTAAGCCATCATCAACTTGTGCCCTTCTTATCATTCTTCCTCCTCGACAGCCTGCGCCTCACACTTGAATAGTCGAAAAGATCGGTTGCCTGGAAGTGCATTATCGCGGCTCAGTGGACCTTCGTACATAGCCAGGCGCCTAACACAGGCTTTCCTCCTAAATAATGGTTGCGGTCTTACCCGGAAGACCAAGAACGCTCTCGACTGTGTGTGCATCCGGGGCTTGTACTCTGAGCAGCCGAACCACTTGCCACGAATTTCTGTAGCTGCGTTCATTCCTTTTGGCATTGGCTGTCAGGGTAAATCATCCTTCGATTCACCCTCTTTTGCAGCGTCGTTTCCAGCCCGAATGAAGGACACTGACATCAATGTCACCCGAGCTGTTATTGTCAACGGTGATGGTACCCATCCTGTCCACGTGAGATGTTACCCGTGGTCATGGCCTTGACCGATCTTTACTTTGATGAGCTTACTCGTGCGGCAATGAACGCCCGGCTGGAGACTGGAGTGGCTGAGACATTGTGATCTGTATCGGGGAAACCTGCCGAAGGGCTTCGGATTCAATCTCGACCTTGGATCAAGATGGAACGTTCGCTCGGTAGTGCGAGTACGGGTAGAGCTTAGCAGTCAACCACGGATTGTGGATGTTGAATGCTAGGAAATAAGGAATTGGAATGAACATTGAATGGGACCTATTGAGATGATATCTGGAGAGGCTTCCATGTGAGAGATGGGGTAGTTCCCTGACCTCCTGTCCACCAGTAAACCACAGCCGTTTCTGAGAGCGGCCTACACTGCCGCTTCAAAGTCTGTCTCTGTTCAGACCACGAAGTGAAGGTTGTGATCAGGCTTCAACTGTCTGGGGTCGGGCCTGGGATCCTCCCGCGAAATTGCATTGATCGCTTTCTCATTAATGCAACACCTCCGCACCAGAGGCAGCATGCAGTTCCTTGCGACAGGGAGACACCGGACCTTGTGCGTTGACCCGCTAGCGTCATGGGTCGTCTAAGACAGACCAGAGATCTAGTATTAGCCCCGACAAAGAGACGTAAATGGGTAAACAGGTTGCACAATGGCCTCGGGAACGACCCTACGAGAACGCAAATGGTATTACTGCCTTGACCAGCTCTGCGACATGGCCCGCAGCAATGCACTGGTTTGAAAAAGCCTCAGCTGTTGGAGACCATATTTCGAACGTGCCATAGTTCAGATTGGGAATTTGGTTCGTACCCGGATGCTGGTGGAGAGGTACGTGGCAGGTGTCTGAGTCAAACGACACGGAGAGCAGTTGTGACGAGTGTTACGGATTTTTGCGCCACTTTCACCGTGCTCAGTGATAGCTAATCTCGGTTCCAGTTCACCTTTTCATTGACTTTGCGTTGTATCGCGTCCGGGAGCCGCCTCAGCCCTCGATAGCCCCTAAGTCCGTGCCAGAGCTCTCACCGCGCTCAGAAAAAGAACAGACACTACAACAAACACCATCAGTCCCTCGTTTGTGTGTTGCTACACATGGGGATGGTGGCTGACCATGTCCTCGTAAAGACTGCTAACGGACTGTCTTGGCCATCAGCATCCCGACGCCGTACTACAGTAATTGTTCACTCCTTGGCCTCTAGTAGGGCCAATGCACCTAGTCTTTGATGGCTGGCATCCGATGACACAATTGTCTGAGCTCTCATGAACGAATTGAAGTGGAAAGGCAGCATAAAATAGTGCAAGGTCTCCGCTAGGTAATGAGGTTGAGTTGACTGAGCCAGCAACCACAGTCTTGCTGAGATGTGGTCTGCAGAGGCAAGGAACGAAACGGTGGTATGTGTGCCAATGAGTTGGTGGGAGGTACAAGGCTGGAATGGAGGGTCACGGTTGCCGCCTAAATACCGGTTTTGCGCTGGTCGCCCTTGCTTCCTTCCACGGGGCTGCTTGGGGTCTTCACTAAAAGGCACAATGGCTTTGCTGCCCTGGATATTTGTCTTCCCTCTTCACCACATGCACCACATGCCCTGAACTGCGCGCCTACGAAGAGAAACGACGCACACCCGTACGTTCTCAGCCTAGAATGGCTTGGTGCTCGGAATCATCCCGACCTGCGTTCACGTGGAAACAAAGCGGAGCACCAAATGCCTCGGATGTCCAGCCCCCCCGCATTGACAAGGTGTCGGGGCCTCAATTCGTCCAGGGGATAGGGGATCGACGGGCGGGATCGACGACCAACACAATGACGGGAAGTTGGGGTTTGGTGGGGTGGAGGCCGCGTTACATCGTCCGAACCTGGCCTTGGACCCCCTTGCCCCCGTACTAATACCACTGAACTCCTTGCAGTCTTCACCCGCCGCATATCGCCAGACTTGCTCGGGCTGCATCCTCCTTGAGGTGCAGAGTACGGATAGTGGGCAAGGGACGACATGGCGACAACAACCGAGACCGCGCCGCTCAAGGCGCCTGTTCCTGTCGACCTGCCGAGCGCGGGAGAGTTCCTCAACGAGAACCAATGGAGGGTGCTCATGGCTGTCATGGACACCGTGATACCCGCCATCCGTATGCAAGACACGTCGACGCCTTCAAACGGCCGGGCCTCATCGACTCTGTACCTCACAAGCGGGCATTACTCCGACACGGCCATCAAGCTACGGAATGCCGTCACTCCACTGAACCCTTCGTCCGATATGCTCGAGGCCTACCTCGCCGAGCGGCCATCGGACAACCCCGTGTTCACCCAGGTCTTCAAATGTGTACTCACCAACCTCCCACCTAGCAAACGGCGCGATCTCCGTATTCTCCTGTCCATCCTAAAGCAAGTTTGCCCTCATCATTCTTATCCCACCGTTGGCGCCCACTAACCCCCGACAGCACCCGCCCAGGCAGCCTCATCCTCACCTCGCATACCCAGCCGTTGCCCACCCTCCCCCTCGCCGACCGCGTCAAAATCCTCCGCAGCTGGAGCACCTCCCCACTCTGGGCCCTCCGCTCCCTCTTCAAGAGCCTCACCACACTCGGCAAGTTGGTACACATCCGAAGCAGCGCCGCCTTCGCGCCGCTGACCGGCTTCCCGGCCGTGCCCACCACCTGGCTCGCCACCTCCCCGTCTCACCCCTTCACCTTCCTCGACTTCCACTCCCCCAGCTCTTCCCCTTCCACCGACGCTAACCCTCCGCCCGTCGAAATCACGACCGACGTAGTCATCATCGGCTCCGGCTGCGGCGCCGGCGTAGTGGCGCACCGGCTGGCCACCTCCTTCGGCCCCTCGCTCTCCGTGCTGGTCCTCGAAAAGGGCCGGCACTATGACACGCATCATCTACCCCTATCTCCCGCCGCGGGGCTGGCCAGTCTCTTCGAAGCCGGCGGCGCGATCGAGACAGACGACGGCTCCATGACCGTCACGGCGGGCGCGTGCCTGGGCGGCGGCGGGACGGTGAACTGGAGCGCGGCGCTGCAGACGCAGGACTTTGTGCGCTCCGAGTGGGCCAGAGACAGAGGGTTGGGGTTCTTTGAGGGGGCCGAGTTCCAGGCGTGTCTGGATCGCGTGTGCGAGGCGATGGGCGTCGCCGAGGTGCCGCTGAACCATGCGAACCGGGTGCTGATGGAGGGGGCGGAGAGGTTGGGATACCAGGCGAGAAAGGTACCCCAGAATTGTGGGGGTGGGGAGCATGATGATGGGTATTGTACGCTGGGGTGCTGGAGGGGGGAGAAGAAGGGGCCGGTGAATGGCTGGTTTCCGGAGGCGGCGAGGCAGGGGGTGAAGTTTGCGGAGGGGATGAAGGTGGAGAGGGTGTTGTTTGAGCAGAAGAAGGGGAGCAAGGTGGCGGTGGGTGTCAAAGGTGTGTGGACGTCGAGGGAGGGCGAGAAGGTCAGCGTGGTTGTCAGGGCGAAGAAGGTCGTCGTTAGCTGCGGCACGCTCTGGAGCCCTGTCGTGTTGTTGAACAGCGGGTTAAAGGTTGGTGTTTCTCGAGTTCTCCTGTGCCGCCCGTTCCATACTAACAACCAGCAGAATCCCCAAATTGGAAAACACTTGCATCTCCATCCGACCAACTTTGTGCATGGCATTTTTGATGAGGACATTCGGCCCTGGGAGGGTACGCTGCCAAGTCCGCCGACGCTTTCACCCGTCCCACGCTAATGTTTTTTCAGGAGGTTCCCTCACCTCCGTGGTCTGCTCTTTCGAGAACCTTGACTCCAAAGGCCACGGCGTCAAGCTCGAAGCTATGTCGATGATGGTCAGTCAAACTCTCAGCCTCTGTCCACCCCAACCCTTCCACATCCCGTTTCCCTCCCAGCCCCCTCATCACTGACTCCTTCCCAACCCCAACAGCCCGCCTTCTGCCTACCCTTCCTCCCCTGGACCTCCGGCACCGACTTCAAGCTCCTCGCCGCCAAATACCGCCACCTCAACACCTTCATCGCCATCTGCCGCGACCGCGACGCGGGACACATCTACCGCGACCCCACGTCCGGCGTGCCGCGCATCGCCTACACCCCCTCCGACTTCGACCGCGCGCACAACCTGCGCGGCGTGCTCGAGCTGTGCCGCCTGCTGTACGCGCAAGGCGCGCGCGAGATCCACCCGGCCATCGCGGGCAGCGCACCGTTCATCCGCGCCGCCGACCCAGATGGAGGGGACGAGGCGGCAAAGGAGAGCGAGAAGAAGGCGTTTGAGAAGTGGCTGGCGAAAGTGAAGGCGCTGGGGAACAAGCCGCCTGTGACGCCGTTCGCGTCGGCCCATCAGATGGGCTCGTGCCGGATGAGCGCGCGCGCTAAGGACGGCGTGGTCGATCCGCGGGGGCAAGTCTGGGGTACCCAGGGGTTGTACGTGGCGGATGCGAGTGTGTTTCCGAGCGCAAGCGGGGTGAATCCGATGGTGACGACCATGGCGATTGCGGATTGGATTGCGATGGGCTTGTGCGAGGATCTGAAGGGCGAGGGGGTCGCGGCGAGGTTGTAATGTTTGGTTATGCAGGATGGAGCGATGGTGTAATAGGCAGCTGTCTGTTGGGTGGGATGATTTAGCCTCGGTGTATCAGTATTTGACATGCGTGATATCAAGCACACCACTTCATGGCGGATGAGCGGTTGTAGGGTGAATGGGATCTTGATCTGACCCCTGCTTGCTGAAACAACCGGTCAAAGTGACAGAGATCTTGAAACTCAAGACAAATGCTTCTAGACCATGCCCTTTAGCAACACCACGGTAAAGCAATGCTGCAACTGTGTGCCCCCTCTGAGCCATACGCCATCGCTATGCAACTTCGTCTCGCAACCCATGACACCCTTGGTTCTGGCATTGATAACCCCAGACCTGACAAAAACGACTTCCTCAGGAAGACAATACACATAATGAAGCAGAAAGTGCCACCACATCACCGTGAGCTCTGCCAACAGCAGGCAAAACAAGAGCGCAAGACACCAACCCGGGACATTAGACACCCACCGGCAAGCGATACGGGCACCGGAGATCGAGGCAATACCACACTTCCACCCACCAATCCCGAAGGCGAAACTGTATGGGCGCCGCTGCCACCCAGCCGTCGCCTTCGCAGCGAACCTCCTGGCCCGACCGGAAAGCAAGGTGATGCCGCAACTCTCCCCCCCACCAATTTTGAAGGCGAAAACGTATCGGCGCCGTCGCCCCCCATCCTTCAAACGCGAAGCGACGCTACGTCCGCGGTCGGAGGTCACAAACTTCGAACTCGAGGGCCGGCGACTCATAGACGTGGCCCGGCGGGTGTCCGGCCTCGGTGTAGAGGTTGTCGACTGAGTGGGGGTGGAAGATGCCGGGCCGCTGGCAAGAGAGAATGTGCGGGAGACCGGGCGGGTTGGTCAGGCGGAAGATGCCCCATCTGGACGGAGGGTCAGTAACCCCGAGCAAGAATGGAAAGATCAGGGTGGGAGAGAAGGGAAACTCACGATGGCTCGTACTGCGGCGCACACACAATGGCGATGCTCTCGGGCATCATGACCTGGTATCCGGCCTGGGTGTGCAGGTCGCGCGAGCTCATGAAGCAGGTCTGCGTCGGGTGGGTGTGGATCCAGCCTATCACTATCAGGTCGTTCTCGATGCAGAAGTCGAGCATGACCGACTCATTCTCCGTCTCGCACGTGTCCGACGTGCACTTCTGCTCCGGAACCACCAGGTGCGAGATGAACAGCGCGTTGTTGACCGTCGTGCCGCAGAGCACGCCGCACATCTCGAGCCCCCTGCGCGTGTTGTCCGCCGCGATGTTGAGGAACTTCTGCCTCAGGTTGGTCGGCAGGAAGACGGGCCTGATCGGCTCGCCATTCTCGAGGTAGGCGGCTGGTGCGAAGGTGACTCGCTTCTCCTTGGCGGGCTCGTCAAAAGTCTTGGGAGGAATGGCGGGTGCATCCTCGCGCCGCGTGGCGTTATCATCGAGCAGCTCAGAGGGCAATCGCTCCTTGTCAGGCCGAGGGGGCGGGAGCACCGGCGAGAATCTGCCAGAATACAGCTCTTTGTCAGGTAGTGTAGGCGGTCTGACGGGTGGCTCATCGAAGTGTCGTTCTTTTGGCGGCCGAGGCGGCTGCGGTAGAGGGCTTTCTGATCGTCTTTCGGAGAGGGGACGGTCATACTGAAGTGGTGAGGATTTGCCGATGGAAGGGTAGTAGTAGGTGGACGGTCGGACGGTCGAATCCCCATCGTCGTATCTGCTGCTGCTATATTCATCAGACCGATCGAGTCGGCGTCGGGTATCCTCCATTTGCCTCTGGAGTTCATCGTCATCCATGTACTGTGGCGTTGGCCTCTCCTTCCCAACACTGTTGTCTCCCCAAGTCGCAGGTCGCCTCCGCCTCTCGTCTTCCACATCTGGTGCATCAGCGGCACGCCTCCTTCTGAGCATCTCCTTCCTGGCCAAATCAACCGCGAGATCCTGATGGTCGCCAGCGTCAAGAATATCGGCCGGGGAGCGGTAGTTCCAGGCCAGCGCCGGATCGTTGGCAGCATGCCTTGCATAGAGCGATAGCGGCGAGCGATGTGGCTCGTCCGTCGTGTGTCGCTGAGCGGCAGCAATCTCCTGCCATCTGCTGTATATGTCGTTGATATCCGGCCGCAGTACTTCCAGCTTCTCGAGCACCCGGGGCATGCGTTTCTGGAGCGGTTTGATCGCTTTTTTCGCCTCGGGCTCCTTGGCCTCGGGGTGTTTGGGGAGGTAGTCTAGTACCAGGGTGGAGTATCGGAAGAGGACGAGATATGCTAGGGGAATGTTGCCCTCGCGCAAGTAGACTTGACCCTGGATATTGGCACACGTTAGCGGCGAAACAACGGCAAGTCGCGAGTTGCAGGTGCAGAGCAAACCTCATGATGGATTGTCTCGGCAGCACGCGCCCAGTACTTGAAGCCAATGCGCGGGTTCCAGTTGAACTCTCTCGCCTTCTTCCCTAGCTCCTGCGAGCTCATGGGGCGGCTGCCCACGCTCAGATCGGTGCTGTTCATTTTGGCTGCTGCATGTGAAACGGAGACCTAGCCCAAGGCCTGCGACCCGATGCCAAAACCGAGGCGCGTAATTTGCGAGGAGCTACCGAGCATAGAGTTGATCGTTGCTGCCCTTCATCACGAATTTGGGTAAAAGAAGTAAGATATCAGTTGCCGCCAAGGTGGCTGCCTAGAGAAACAGCACCTGTGCGTGTGCGTTGAGGGAAGCAGCGACGGAGTACAACTTGCAAATGGAGCTGCCTGTGGTGGTGCCGCGTAACTCTTGTGACAGTGACATCTCATCAACCCCGCCAAGACAGACCCCCGCCAACCGAGCTCCAGCTGATGGCTGGAATGGAGGCGGGCTTGGCGGGGCACTCAGCTGCGAGTACGCCAACGCACGGGCCAGATGCAGTGAATTTCTTTCGCTTGGCATCCAAACCAGGCTCGACCAAACATCACGTTATCCCCTTGCAAGACGGAAATTCCCCTGAGCTGGCGTGTCACGACACACGATGGAGACACAATCAATTGACTTCTTGTTGGCAGGGTACATGGCTGAGGCAGCCGAATATTGGGAAAGGGGGAGCATTACCGATAGCCGCTGTTTGTTCTGCTGAACAGTGTACCTATGTACGGATACCATCCTTTCCACCGCCATTTTGGGGGTTCACTCCCTCACGCAAGCCGTCGGGTGTCGTGTGCTCCTTTGCCTGCCGCGATGCATCGGGAATGCCGGCCAGCGTTCCGAAGACACGAATCTCGCGTCTGAGATTCCCCTGTTCCACTACCACGGCGGCGCAACGTCGATGGACCTGCTCCTGCGTGATGATTTGCCGAGAGATATTTTTCTCGGGATTAATCGGGTCAAACCGTGCCTCACCCTGGTCTTGAGAACCAAACCACGCCACGCCACGAGGCCAGGCCCCTATCTCAGCCTTGTTTTGACGGCTGAGGGGCGGTAGGTCGGCCAGGGGGTGGCCCGAAATTTTCTCATCGTTGGGTATAACATCGTGTGTGACGGCCACTGGCAGAGTTGTTGGATCCTGCTGTTGCTCGTTGCGTTGCCAACTCAGTCTCCTTCACCACCATCGTTTTGTCCCGTGCTCACTGTTCGTACTTCGAATCGCCTCAAACATGGCCCTCTCTCAGACATCACGCCCTGACCTGGGGAACCTCAAGTGCCAAGGTGATTGCGGTCTTTCCTCCTCGGATCATAATCATCTAGCTGACCCGGCCCAGCCAGCATCGAGGCATCCGTAGACTGCCTTGATCTCAGCCAAGGCCGGCTCGTCGTCCCAGAAGAGGCCTGTCTCTTTGGCCTCCTCAGTCAATGCGTTGCCAACATCCAGGCCATCTTCAATCTGAGCGACCCCCACGGCATCCTTGCCGAGCCCTCCACGCTGGAGAGAATCCTGAGCGCCATCTTCGACACCAACTCCCTCGCCTTCGTCACGGAAAAGACGGTGCGCATCCTCGCCGGACTGAACGACCACGACAAGTCATGCCTGTTCGTGCAGGCTGTTGCTGGGATCGCCATGGTCTTCCAGCGCCTCAGTCGGTCTGGCACTGGGGTGTCTGCCGGCCTGCTCTCCCGAGAGCTTCAGCTGTTTGCCGAGAGCGAGCAGCGGCAGGAGATGCTCGACAAGATTGCTGGCAGCTCCCTGTTCAGCTCGTGCTACGCCAAGAGCTCCGTCGTCGACCTCGTGACGGCCGCTATGGAGGAGAAGGAGATCAAGCACAACGCCCGCCTGCCCCTCAACCGAGTTGAGGACGACCTCCTGAGCGGCAGGCCGTGCAAGAACATGGGGTTGCCATGGGGTTTCACGATCATGGCTCTGAACTGATGTGTGAGAAAAGCGGGTGTCTGTACCAATAGTGTCATCATCTCCATTCCAGGCAGAGCGTAGCGTGGCGTTGGGGTATCTTATTTTCGTCCAAAAAGCTGTCATCTCATCCTCTTTCAACCGTCCTGAACCCAGGTCAGAGATTCTGATCATGCCTTGACTGCCTGCGCTCCAGCTGCCTGAGCGCTGGTTTGCACCTGAATGATATCGCCCTTCTTCTTCTCGATCTTGCCCTGAGTCTCCTTGATGTGCGTCTCCAGCCGCGAGCTCCAGTAAAGAAACGGTGTTAGCAGGGTCGACTCCGATCGTGGAATTGCGCCTTACATCTCCTTGTCAATGAACTCTAACCGGCCATTTACGGTGCTCTCGGCCTCTGTTTGTTCTTGCTTGAGCAGGACAGGGCCGATAAGCTTGTAGATGGTTTCGCCCTCCTTGAGCTTCGCAAATTCCTGGAATCATGCTCAGTCAGGGGATTTCAACAGCGCGTGGCTGTCAAGAGGAGCGAACCTTTTGCACTCCCAAGTTTTCCTGCTTCTGAGCCTCCAGTCTCTGTCTGGACTGAACTGCATCTTGGAGATCTGGGAACAGTGTCAGGGAACAACCCGTAGTGATCATCAGGGGTCACTGCTACCTTGTTGAAGTTTGTTGAACTCCTCAGAGAGGGCTTGCAATTCAGCCTGGATGTCGGCCATTTTCACCAAGGAGCCGGATTCGGAACGTGAAAGTCAGTTCTCGCCAACGGAGCACGGTGCTAGGCCAAACCCGAGTTGGGCCCTCGTGTTTGGTGGTGAGCTTTGCCGAGCCCAGAACCTAAGCGATTGCCCGCCGTCGAATTTCTGGAAGCCTGGAAGTTGGCTGTTAGTGTGGAGCGTGGCTATCCACTTCACCCGTTAACAGGTCTCCGCTTGGGGTGGCCCCGCCGTCCTGAGCAAGTGCGTCAGCCCCGCGCTCATTGCGCTCGTCCCTGGACAACGACCAAGCCAGATCCACGAGCACCTGAAGCAACAAGCTTGACACCGAACGCTGCCGCTTGGTTCACTTCCCCTGTTCACACTGCAGGCAACTACGATTCACGACTTTTCCTCCTTTTTGCCGGCTTTTTTTTTCAGGTCCCTGTCTGCATCAGTCATCGAGTTAAACCTCCTCTTCCTGGCGGATGCACGTTGCCCGCAAATCCTGTTTCACCGTGGCAACCCAGCACAAACAATCACCCCAAGCTCTGGGGCACAGATCTGACGACACCCGCCCACCATGTCGAACACAGACTTTCTCGACCGCGCGATTAAACAGGTCCGCCTAGCGATCGACGCCGACAATGCCGCCCAATACGACAAGGCCTATCAACTCTACTACCAATCCCTCGAGCTCTTCATGCTCGCGCTAAAATGGGAGAAGAACCCCAAGTCCAAGGAGATGATCCGCGCCAAGACGGGCGAATACATGGACCGCGCCGAGAAGCTCAAGGCACATATCTCCGACGCCGAGGCGAAACGGAAGAAGCCCGGGATGGTGGGGGTTAACGGTACCTCGACGGGCGGCACAGGGAAGGGCAAGGAGGCGGGCGAGGACGGCGGCGAGACGCTCGACGAAGACAGCAAGAAGCTACGAAATGCGCTGGCAGGGGCCATCTTGCAAGAGCGGCCGAACGTCAGCTGGGACGACGTTGCCGGGTTGGAGGGTGCAAAGGAGGCGCTCAAAGAGGCGGTTTTATTACCGATCAAGTTTCCGCACCTGTTCCAGGGCAAGCGGCAACCATGGAAGGGGATTCTGTTATACGGGCCGCCGGGGACAGGTAAGAGTTATCTCGCCAAGGCGGTTGCTACAGAGGCCAAGAGCACGTTCTTCAGCGTGAGCAGTTCGGATCTGGTGAGCAAATGGATGGGTGAAAGCGAAAGGTAGGCAACGCCACTTCAGACCCCCAGGCCTGCGAGATCCGTACCTGACTCAGTGTCGCAACAGACTAGTCCGACAACTCTTCGCCATGGCGCGCGAGAACAAGCCCTCCATCATCTTCATCGACGAGATCGACGCTCTATGCGGGCCGCGCGGCGAGGGCGAGTCGGAGGCGTCGCGGCGGATCAAGACGGAGATGCTGGTGCAGATGGACGGCGTGGGCAAGGACACCAAGGGCGTGCTGATCCTGGGCGCCACCAACATCCCGTGGCAGCTGGACGCGGCGATCCGGCGGCGCTTCCAGCGGCGCGTGCACATTAGCCTGCCCGACCTGTCCGCGCGCACAACCATGTTCAAGCTCGCGGTCGGCGACACCAACACGGCGCTCAAGTCGGAGGACTTCCGCGAGCTGGCGCGCGCCGCCGAGGGCTATTCCGGCTCCGACATCAGCATCGTGGTGCAGGACGCGCTGATGCAGCCTGTGCGCAAGATCCAGCAGGCGACGCACTTCAAGAGGGTACGTCGAATGCTTTCTCCGGCTGTTCTCCATTTCCATGTGTACCATCTGCTGACATATGATGTGTTCGCTAGGTAACGGTCGACGGCCAACAAAAAATCACGCCCTGCTCTCCAGGCGACCCGGAGGCGGAGGAGATGACGTGGGAAAAGGTGGCATCGGAGGAGCTGCTCGAGCCGCTGGTGGAGAAGAAGGACTTCATCCGAGCGATCAAGGCCAGTCGACCGACCGTATCACACGTGGATCTGGAGAGAAACGAGGAGTGGACGAAGGAATTTGGCAGCGAGGGGGCATGACCATGTGTGCGTGCGGCGGAGTTGGAACCATCGGCGAACGGTCGGCATCTTGCGGACGGCATGTTGTATGCTGGCGTGCGGCGTTTTGTAGAGACTTACTCGGGTAGCATATGACATGGATAGGGGCAATCCGGGTCCCTGGCAGATTGATGTTGCCAGATACAAACGGCCCCCACTCTGCCTCTTGTTCAGCTCACATCGTTCGTCCGGGCGTGGCACAAAAATCCAAGCCTGCAATCAACACAAGCCACGTTCAAGCAAGCTCTACCTTGTTTCCGCTTCCATGCCATGGTATGATACAACCCGCAGGAATTAAGGCGACTAGAACACCACCCGAGAACTCCGTTTGCCCGAACCCATCCCCCCAGAACTCCCGAGAAAAGAAAGCGGAAAACTACCCAATCCAACAACTGCAGCCGAGACATTGAGCTGGACAATCTACTCGGCCGCCACCGACTTTCTCTTCTTCTTCTTTTTGTGTTCACCGTCCCCGTTGACATCAACCATCTCGACATCCTCGGCACCAACGCTCTTGCGCTTCTTCTCCTTCTTCTCTTTCTTTTCCTTCTTGTCCTTCTTCTCCTTCTTTTCCTTGGGCGCCGGATGGTCGATCATCTCCTGGTCGATGTCCATGTCGTCGCCGTCCGCCAGGACCGCCTTGATGGCCTTGTCCATGGCCTCGATGTTCTTCATGGGCTTAGTGCCCTTGGCGTACCACTCGAGCCGCTGCTCCAGCTGGTCGCGCATGACCTCGCCGAAGCGCTTGGTCGGGTGCTCGGAGAAGTTGTCGATGCGGCTGGCGATGGAGCACTTGTTGGCCAGGTACCGCGAGATGCGGCCCTTGACCTTGGGGCCGGCGCGCCCGATGAAGGAGCTCTGGTACAGCAGACCGTACTTGGGAGTCGCGCCCTTGGTCTTGAGCGCGCGGAAGAGAGCCTTCTCGGCGCCGAGAATCTGGAGCGTCGAGGCGGGGTATTTGGCGAGGTTGGTCAGGGAGCCGGCGTGCGAGATGAGCCGGGCCGCAACGGGGGTGCCCAGGATGACCTGCAGGTTGGGAGCGACGTCGCTCATCTTCTTGTCCAGGGACTCGGCGAGAATGCGTCTGTAGTCGGCCATCTTGGACACGTTCGAGGCGAGATCCTTGACCATCAGCAAGTCGGTCTCGCTGATGTCCTGCCCCATGGAGACCTTGGCGGCCTGAATGACGGCCTCGGCCTTGTCCTGATCTTGGTTGAGCAGGTTGGCGAGGTCATCCACACTCTCGTCAGTGAGCGTCCTCTTGTCGCCCACGGCCAGGACGAGCTTGGCATAGGTGCCGTTGTCGGACACGATCCGGATCAGCTCCGGGAAGTGCCAGCCATACCACTCCCTGACACGCATCGCGCCCTGGTTGATGCCCTTGTCAAGCGCGTCGAGGGTCGCAATGCCCTGAATGATGTGGTTGTCGTTCTTGTGGACGCTGAACTTGACCTTGGCGCGGGAGTAGGCGTGACCGAGACCAAGCTGAGCGCGGTTGATGTCGCCCTCCTGCAGGCCCTTGAGCAGCTTGTTGGCGTGGAGGCGGATACCACGCAGGAGCGCCGCAACAACCTCGGAGGTGTCGGCCGCCTCGCATTGAACACCCGGGAAAGTCGCGCTGATCTCGCCGGCTATCCTCTTATCGACCACGCCCAGCACGATCTTGCTCTTCTTTCCACTGGTTTGCGGCAGGTTAAGTTCGAGCGTGTTCTTGAGGTGCTCGGGCATAATGCCTTCAGAGATAAGGTTAATTGCTTCCAAACCGTGGGCGGCAGAGCTAAAGCAGCGGGCGGGTCATCAGTACTCATGCGCAACATGCATCCAAATAGCGACGAAAGCACATCGTGCGAAGCCAGCCGCGACAGTGCCGAGTACGTACGTCCAGGGGTTGAAGCTGCGCAATTGAACCATCTTGCCAAACTTGTCAAGGCTCTTCATCGCATCTTTGACTTCCGGCAGCTCCAAGCCGACGGTGTCGGCCTGGTGCACAACCTCGAACAGCGAGAAGCCGACGGCGCTCTCGAAGAGCAGATAATTGACCACCACCATTTTGGGCCGCTCGCTTGATAATAATTGAAGTGAAGATTAAGAAGGGGCTTCGATGCGCGGGCGGTGTGTCGAACCTGCGCAAATAGTCAAAATGGCCTCCTGCTTGATGATCGCGGGCAGGCACGGCTTTCTGCACTTCGATATTTTTTTGCGTCTCTCAGAGTTCTCGAAATTTTTGCGGTAAGCTCTGGCATGCGCACGGACCATGTGGGGGTTGCGTATTGGCTTGGCTTGAGCTTGCCGGATTTGTGCGGATTGCAGCCATCATGGTGAGAGCTTGCTGCGCGGCTGTCAACAGCTGTCGTGCAACGATTGCCTTCGCCCCGCAATTCCTCAATTGCTCACACCAACTGCCTGGACCCGCGCCAACAGGTTGGAGAGCTGTCACTAACCACGTCTCAGCCCTACCCGTCCCTGCAGCCTGCACCTCCCTCCCTGCTCGCGCCCCGCTCGATCATCATGACACGAGTTCCGTATTGGCTACCATTGGCCGTCGTCCTCGGTTGCCGGGCCCCGATCGCCAATCGTTCACGACCCAGTGAGCCAGTTGATGTGCGGTGCTGATTCTGACCGTGGCTCGGAAAGAACGATCTTAAAGGGTTGAGCCAAAGCCCGTTTCGATCCGTCCACCGCCGCGTCTGGCAGCAAACGCCGAAGGTCCTTCGGCGTGGCCGTCTCCAGTTGCTCCGATCCTTCCGCAACGGGTCGAGTCCTGTTCTTTTGACGATCCTCTGCGCCGCCCGTCTCGGCAAGCTGAGCCATGGTGCTGCATCCTTCTCGGCCCTTCCCCCTGCGGGAGGCCATCGAGCTGACACTCAGTTCTCGTCGCGTCGTCGCGGAGGCCGCGCGAGGCATGTTCAGACGTGGGCCGAGGGTGCAACCCAAACCGGGGCGTGAGATGAGTCGCACGCACGGGAAAGGAGGACGCCGCTCCCCCAGAGCAAACCGTTAGCCAGCAACAGGTTGGAAACAGAATGCTGTTGTAATTGGCCGTAATTGTGAAATAGGGATTACGGCCAATCAACGGGCCAAGGGCCACTTGAAACATATTCCGTCGGTTCGGCACCATTCCCCTCTCAGCGGTCAGCCGTACCGCGATAGGCAACGCCAATCTCAACCCCCCGGAGTTGTGCGCAGCTGCGATGAGCGACGCTTCACCGACCCCTGGCAGCCTTGTCCACGACACCATCTTCCGCTACGTCATATAACAACCACATGATGGCGCAAATGGCGGCGTTGATGCCTGCTCGCCGTACGACTCCTCCGTCCGGGCCCTCGTCGATGCGCAAGCACTCCCCGGCGTCGCCTTCGTGCGGTTACACAAAATCCGCTCGCTTCAACGTCGGCCCCAGTGCCCACCTCACGCGACGTGGTATTGGTATTTTGGCCCCTGAGCATCCGCGTTTAGGGTTCGCGCTGACTGTTCACAACAGAAGACATCCGTTGACATTGGGCCCAGTCGTTCCGTTCACCCCGCGATACCAGCCGTTTCTTAATAACTGCGTGCCACCGTCAAGTGAGCTCCTCTCAACATCCTCGCAATGGATCCGCAGCACCCGGGCGGGAGCGGCCCATCACGTTCGCTGAACGACGCAGCTGGCGCGGACATCAGCGTTGGCAGGCTGCGCGGCGTTGTTGGCCCCGGGCTCGCTGGCGGCATTCGTGCCCCGGCTCAACTTCCGCTGCCCGTCGGCGCGAAAGACACCGACACCGGTGCCAACCACCCAGAATCAGCTCCTGAAGACGCCATGATTCGGGATTCGTGGGTCTCGCTTGCATCGACGGCCACCAGCAGAAACTCAACTGCCCAGAGCGTCTTCTCCGTGAGGGCGTCCACCGCTTCAGTCGCGACACGGTACTCGGCCCGACAGTCCTCAATCGAGTCTCCGACCTCAGCAACGAGCCCGCTGTTCCAGGAGCACCGCAAGGGAAGCTTTCCGCAGCGGCCGCACTACTGCTGTACCTTTTGTGAAGCGAGTTTCGATTCCAAGACGGAGTGGAAGGTCCACGAGCTTGAGTACCATGACCGAGGGGAACGGTATCCATGCAGAAACTGTGATGCCGCCTTTACGCGGGTTGCGCTATTGACGGCCCATGTCCAGGTTGAACACGGGCTTGAACCTGCGGTGGACATCTCGGATTCCGTCCAGCACTCTGTCATCCGCAGCGCTTGGGGTTGTGGGTTCTGCGCGGAGCCCGTGCTGTCTCGCAACGACTACCTCGAGCACGTTGGGAGGCACTACGACGAGGGGAAGGTGAAGCTTGAGTGGCAGCACACCCGTGTCATTGAAGCATTGCTACACCAGCCTGGGCTTGAAGTAGTATGGACCGCGTTGATCAGGCAGGAGGAGGATACAAGGGGCGCGAAGCTGCGCCTCGTGTGGGACCCGAGAACGACAGGCCGGGCGGACGAAGTGTCGGAGACTTGTTACTTGCAAGACGTACTGGAGTTCTTTGCTACCAGTTCTCGAACAGCCGAGGACGTGGCTGCAATGGCCTACCGCTCCGCTCAAGTCAGACTCGAAGGCAATGTTAGCGATCTGATCAGCAAGCTTCACCTACGGACAGGTGAATCGAGGTTGTGGCGCATCACCCAAAAGCCACCCCAGCTTTCACCGGAACCGCAGCCGAGCCCGAGCGGAGCCGAAGACGATGTTGTCTCCCCGATTTCACCATTGCCTGCCCCGCTCCGACCGCCTATAGCGGCTCAGCAGATCTTGGGCCCTTCGACCGTTCGGCTACCCGCAGTGGGCAACTCCATGGCCAGGGACGCATCAGTCGCCGCCAGAATGTTTCTGCTACCTCCACTGCTCTCGGGCGCTCCATCTGACCCGTCAGCACGGGTACCTGCTGGTCACAACGTGTCCATGCTTAAGGGAGGCGCTTTGCGGCGCATCGAAAGCGCTCGGAACCTCACAACCCCCCAACACTCTGAGTTGGGTAGACATGTTGACCGATCAGGGCTTGTGATGGGGCTACCAGCTTCGACTGACCGCTGTCAGGTTTCCAGTCAAGCAGCAGCGCAATCACACCCGCATAGCCTCGGCACCCTTCTCGAGCCCACTTCAACGGCAAGGGCTGGGATTGGGTTATTGCTCCCAAGACCAGCCACTGCGTCATCTGTCAGACAACATACAAGTTCAAGCACACTATCCACTCGCGCTGGGGATGATAACCAGAGATTTGACGATAGCACGAGCGAAGCCTTGTCAGACGACAGCCTTTCCGAACCAGACTCCTGGCCGGGGTTTGATGTCATTCCTTTGGCCACCAAGAATTGGAAGTCGTGCTTTCAACAAACATTGGATCAAGGCATGCGGCGTCTTTGGAGCCGATACAACCGCGATTGGGACGGGTTGGTCAGGCAATGTATGGGCGGCAGAAGCGGTGACTGCTCACAGCTCCAGGACTCCTCGGGGAGGGTGCGCAAGACCGGATCCGCCCGCCAAACCTTTGGCAAGGGGCTCCATCCCAACACACGCCCCTTTGGCCATGGGGACGACGACGACGACGACGATGAGGGCGAGGCCTGGAGACCATCTTCCTCGCTCTCCAAACGCAGCTCGGATTCTGTGAAGAGATTTGCCTGCCCTTTTCGGAAGCACGACCCTCACATCTATAACATAAGTGAGCACGAGGTTTGCGCCATCAGGTCCTGGTCCACGATTTCGAGGCTGAAGTATGTGTCACTCCACGTTTCTGATTTCCCGGGCTGACTGGCGGACCAGGGAGCATCTGTATCGCCGTCACTACAAGACCCACTGTCAAAGATGCAAGCAGACGTTCAGCGATGCAAAAGAGCTTGCTGCGCACGAGATGTCCATTGTGGGCTGCGAGGTTCTGGATGTCGTTCCGCCGGGGGACATCACAACGTACCAAGAGAAGCAGCTGAAGTCAAGGAAGCATACGACACGACGCCAGACGGACGAGGAGAAATGGCGCGATATCTACAGACTCCTTTTCCCTGGCGAAGACGTCCCCTCACCTTGTGAGTGTGCCCATCTGGCGAGCCGTGGCTGCTGATTGCGGAACTCCTCGCTGATTCTCCATCAGATCCCGAACCTGCCGAGGATTTGGCTCCCGCGTCGTCCGAGTCCCGTGCCAGCCTCAACTTCCAGCATTTCCTCCTCGCAGAGATGCCGGCGCTCTTCACCAAGACAGCCGAAGAGCACGCCGGCCGACACCTCCAAGCCCACGAAGGTCTTCCGATGAACGCAATCCCGAGGATTATCGAGGACGCCCTACAGAAAGCGTTCAGGACATGGGAGGCTAGGGGTAGCGAGTTGCCGACTCGCGAAACGTCAGTGACCTCCATGAGCTTCATGCCGGACACGCCAAGTTCCGTCACGTACTCGTATGGGCAACCCGCGACCTACCAAACCCCGCAGCACACGACGTCGCTGGGCCACACCTTCCCTCATGGCCATTTTCCGACCCCCAACCAACCTTTTACTCCCGACGTCCCGCACACATCCCATGCCGACGATTCAGGGTTTGCGGATGGGCAGTTCTTCACTTCCGGCCCGCCTGTGGACTTCGACACTTTTGCTCCGCATTTCGACAGGGGCCCATGGGACGGCCTTATGGGCTCAGGTGCCTTCCCAGCCAATGCAAACATGGGAGGCCAGTTTCGAGGCTTTCAGGGTGACAGTTAACAAGTAACCTGTCTGGCTCTGCGCTTGACCGCCTGGGCCTTGATGTCGTGCCCACGCCGGGCAGTGATAGTTTTAAAGGAGTTTCGTGTTCCCGCCTTGCCGCTGGCAGCAAGGCCGATAGACATACCCTAGTGATAGACATGTGCATACACTTTCCTCTCCGTTGGCCACATCGGCGTCTCGTCTTTTGTGACAGACAGTTGGCTTGCCCCATCTCATGGCCACACGCATGTGCCCTAAGACGCTCACTTTGCTCTGTTGATCAGTTCCGTTTGATGGCTCTATATTACCCGCTGTGCCATCAGAAACCAATGGGTTGCTTGTCATTCTCTGCCAGGGGGGTGGCAACTGTCCTGTTGGACATCGAATGCGTTTCGGGCTTCAAGCTTGCAGTCTCTAATAACACAGCCAGGGCTTCCCGCAACCACTCGCTAAGCCATGTTCAACCACATTCACCCTGAACCCCGACCACTTCCTTCCCGCCATCACATCCTGTATCGCCTTCCATTTCTTCACATGCTCATGCCAGGGAGCTTGTCAAGCCCTACAGTCGTCCTCGTCAGCGAAACCTTCCAAGTCCGGATAGGGAGAAGGGGCAAACAAAGAGACCCGGAAAAGAAAGAAGACCACTCACAAACATTGTAATCCTCCCGCGCCGCCTGCCGCACCGAGCACGCCTTGGCAGTCGCAATGTCCTGGCGCTTGAGGCTGGCGCACTGCGCGCCCATGCACCCGCTCGTGTCCATGGCCTTCTGCAGCGCGTCGCCCTTCCACCCGAACACGTAGTCGGCGTGCTGGCCCAGCCCCGTCGCGTCGCCCGTGCTCAGCACGAACGGCTGCGTCCCGTCCGCCGGCCACTCGGCTTTGTTGTTGAAACCTGTCGTGTCCCATACGACTTCGTACATAAGCTGGGGGATGCGCACCGGGTGCGTCGTCGGGCATGTGCCGCCCAGGCTGAGGAAGTTGGCCGGGCCGGAGGTCGGGTAGGCGACGTGGTCTTGGTGGTTGGGCGTGTCGAGGTTTTTGCCGTCCCAGCAGCTGGTGGGGCGCGGATTGTGTTAATGATGTGGAGAAAAGGGGGGGGAAAGGGGTAAGGGGCGGAGTGTGTGTGTGTGGGGGGGGGGGGGGGGGGGGGGGGGCCGGGGGGAAAAGGTGGTTGGGCCGGTGACCGCCCGGGCAGACCTTGTTGGGGAAGGCCTCACTGTCGACGCGGGAGTCGGAGCAGGGGGCGCCGTTGTCGCCGCCGAAGTTGGGCCCGGTGTAGCAGCGGTAGCAGTTCTGCGTCTTCAGCTTGGTGTCCGGCCGCGAGCGCATGTTGGGGTCGCCGACAAGCATGCGAAAGCCCTGAGACGCATGTCAGAGGACGGCAGCAAACCAATAAAGAACCGGTATGGGGTTCTAACGGGCTGAAAGGCCTTGATCTTGCCTGGCTGGGCGCTGACGTAGTAGATCAGGATACCGCCGGCGATCTGCGTGCTGAATCTGTCGCTGAACTGATACCTGCGAGGTTGTTAGTACCCCTTGCTCCCGCTTCCGGAAAGTGGAGGAAGACAACGTACGCCGCGCCGCCCTGAGGAACCCTCTTGTATGTGCCGTTGCGAGCCTTGAAGTACACATTCGCAGTCCAACTGTCCAACAGCATCAGCTCGTATGATCTCATTAGAGCATGAGAGCACGGGGTCTTTTTGGAAGGCACGGACTAGTTGGAGAAGTCCTCGCTGAACTGGCAGGTGGTGCAGCTGGCGTGCTGGGAGACATCGTCGGTCGGCATGGTGACGTTGAAGGCATTGCCACCCACGACTTGATGCGTGTGAGGCGACGGCAACTGGCCAGGGTTCACGAGCGGATCAATTCTGTCAATAACGACCTGAGGACAGCCGAACCGCAACATGGTGACGCCACCGTTCCCGCCAAACTGCGGCGCCGCCTCCGCGAGGGCCGACAGGGCGAGGAGCGCAGACTGCGCCGTCCACTTCATTGTGGGCTGTTGTGTATGGCTTAGTCAAGTGAAGGGTTGTGATGTTATCAGACGAAAGGCCAAGGTGGACACAGGAACACTGGAACCACGTGCGAGTCAGTTATGTGTAAGGTGAAAAGGAAGGATGCGGCTATCTCTGTGTCTTATACCAGCTGGACGACCATGGACACCCCCACAAGGGGACCACTCCGCATGCCACCCTGCCTCTCGGCCGCCGTCGTTCGGCATCGGCATGGAGTGGCGCATATGCCGGTGCCTCCTGAATACAGTGAACGGGGTAGTCGCCAAGACAATATACAAGTGAATATTGTTGGTTTGCCCTGTAACCTATCGGAGTCGTCGGGGCGGGCAGCCAAGCAGGCTGTAAGTGAGTGGGGTAAATACAACGGGCACGGGGGGTGATATGGACGCCGCAACGGCAAATTCCACGTCGGACAAGTAAAAACCACCGACGCGACGTCACGCAGCCGCGCCGCCTTGGGAATGATCAGAGTGCGGCAGATCTATGATAGGACAGCGCGCCGAGATAAACACACATGAACACTCCTGCGACGCAAGTTGCCATATTGGGCGCGGCGGTGGGATGAAGAAAGGGGGAAGGTGCCAAGAAGACATGAGAAGGCTGTCACATTGATACTTGTGGACGCCGACGACATGCACGCCTCGACCAAGTGAGTGACGTCCTACCATACGTTTATGGCCTGTCAATGTTATAACGCGTGTGTGAGCGTCTCCTCATGCCGAATATTCCATGATCCCTACACCTCGTGGCTGACACTGTTCGGTCACACTGCGTCCGGCTACAACCTGAGCTGCATGGTTGTACCGCTTTACCAGGTTGCTGTTGGGACTGTGTCTGGCTATGTATCTGCGTGGCAAAGCTTGGGAAAGCGGGTGAGCGGAGCATTGTCCATTATGAAGCCCGTGGCAAAGTCATGCACGGGCAGCTTCGCGTCGCGCAAGACGTACCGACCACTGCCCAGCACCCGCTTCTTTCAGAATACAATACAGATACAACGTGAACATGGATGTCAGTGTCTTTGATTTTGTTCCGGCAGATCAAAACTGGCAACTAGGTAGCCTACCAGCAGTTCGTCAAACTCACACGTAATATGGTGGGCAGATAGCGTACCCCAGTTGTCAAGGTTGGGAGCGGCGTTGGAGGGCATTGTTTCTGTTGACTGAATGTCACGAGTCCTTGAAGCCGTTGCCACTGCTAGAGGAATGGGACTAGTAGTAGGGTACTCCATTCTCTCGGTTGATTGCCCTCCGACCGTGATTTATGTAAGGATGATAACCTGAAGATTGCTGACCGTACACCCACTAGACTACGCATGGCTACTAGAAGGCGAGCGTCCAGGCTCGGCATGCCTCGATCTCCCGGACCCTCCAATGTCCACAGCGTTGCTCAGAAATTGCCACCACCTCTCCCACCACCCCTCGCTCTGGAATCACTTCATCGCATGTAGCCAAGGGTGTCTCAGCAAACCCTCCATCGAAGGCCGTTCTGCCGGATCAATCTTCATCATGAGCCTGAGGAAGGAGTCAAACTCGTCACGGTCCTCCTTGCTAAGGCTTGGCATGAACGCTTCGGATGCCAGGGGCGGGCGACCAAATGGTTGAAAGCCGCGAGGCTTTCCATCATCGTCGAATATGCGCCGGACCGAATCCTGGTTCCCTTTCTTCAGCAGCACCCGTGGAAAGGGACCAAAGAGGTCCACAACCTCAGCGATGTGCTCCTTGACGTCGTAGTGGCCGTCGGGCGGCACCCTGCCATCCAACATGCGCACTGCACGGTACAGCTCGAGAAGGAGCGCGCCCAAATTCCACCAATCGGTAGTCCTGTCCCAAGGAGCCTCAATCAAAACCTCGGGGGACCGGAGGGCGACAGGCTGGATGCGCTCGGTAAGATGCCGATTGGCCCAGCTCGAGACCCCCCAGTCGCCCAGGACGATGTCGAATTCGGACACGCGCGTGAGTCCGCTTCATTGAAGTAGAGGCGGCGAAGGGGCGAGGAAGGTATTGGGGTATATTGTCCCTCGTCGCGGTTCTTCTGAAGAATGGGGACTTCGGCGAGATATCCCGACTTGATGCGGGAGTGGTCCCTGAACCTGACAAAGATATTGTCCGGCTTGATGTCTGCGATCGACACTGTCAACTATCGAAGGTCAAGAGCAGTGTAAGGAACACACCTGTGTGAATCACATTGTGCTCGTGCGCAAAGTCGAGAGCCACCAGCAGCTGGATGATGAACCGTCGCATGGCCGACTACGGCAGCATACTGTCCTTGAACCAGGCGCCAAAACATAGGAGCGTTTCCCCCATGAGTTCAAACACAAGACAGACATGTGTTCCGTTGGGACCATGGTGCTCGAAATCGTCGACGAGGTGGCATACGTAGGCGTACCCAAGCTGTCGGCGGTCTCCGCCACGAAGGTACTTGAGGATTTCCCGTTCGAAAGTAGGGTGGTCGCCACCGTAACACTCGGCACTCAGCACCTTGAGGGCGCGGAATCGGTGGCTGTCATCATCTCTGCGGAGGCATCTCGGTATGCCCATGTCAGCGGTTTTGGGAGATACAGCAGCGAAATGATTGTGGCTGACTCACGGCCTCGTCAAATCCCTAACAAGCCATACCGTTGAGTAGACACCATAGCCAATCTTGTTCAAAATCTTGTATCGACCAGCATACACCTCCCCGATGTAGACGGGGTGAAACCCCCCAGGCCGATATTCATCAATGCGCTCTTCTGGGTCGTCGAGCATTGTCTCGGCTGGTCCATCTCGATGTTCTTCATGCTCTGTGTTGGGAGCATGGTGGCTTTGGGAGGTCATCCTTTTACAGTGAGATTGAACTCGACTGTCTCGTGTAGGTTGACACCAAAACGTGACAGCCGGGTTTGTGGTGTCTGATACCCGCCAGCAGGCACCGCGCCGGTGCAACGGGAGTGTCCAGACAATCAGTCAGGACGGACGGATCTGGCGAGAGGCAGACTGCCAAGGCGGAATGGTAGCCGAGTGCCAACCGCTCTCAATCCATGTAACCTCACATGATCCGCCAGTGAGCGATGCTTCGTGAAACACCTACCCAACCCAAGTTCGTGAACTATCACAGCGAACAATCTCCTGATGTCACGCACTGAGTACTGGTGTATTCAGAAGGGTAACTATTAGTATCATTCATCTGGCTCTTTGTATTCCGTATCGTCGTACGGAGCAGGTTGCCAGCCTCTCGGACACTCGCGGCTAAACTCCGTCTTATGCACGTGTGCTGTTAAGGCACAGTATCATTGGTTCGCTTCGGCTGCTGTGCCTCACCTGCGGTGCTAATTTCCGGGGAGCACAACCAACACCAGACCCCTGACCGGCAAAGGGTCCAGTTGTTCGTGTTCTACAATTAGTCGGCATCTCGCTGTTCAGAACACACACGCGACGATCCCGGTGAGCTCTCGAGAACTGCTGCAACATAACGACCAAGATGCCTACCGCAACGACTTTCGCCAACTACCAGTTCGCCAATCTCGGGCCGCTGACGACGACTTACACTGCGCCGGCATCCTGCATCACCGGCACGGATCATGTCCGCGTTGTCCAGTCCGATGTGCCCATGGGTGCCGCCTACATGACGGATTGCGGCCTGCAAGCGAACACCGTGGGGGCGTGCAGACCCTCGGGTGCGCAGATGGACTCGGATAACTCAATCGCATATGCGACTGGTCAAGCACCACATATTTATTACTACTCTCCTGGCATCGCTTGCCCTGCGTCCTGGACCACCGTTGCTGTGGCAGCCAAGGCAACAGACGGCCACATGGGCAACTGGAACTTGTCTGGCGTGGTCAGCTCGACGACGGCGACGACGACCGCCCAGCGGGGTCGGTTCCATTACCTGGACGGTGATGAACTCTACGAGCAGATACTTGACCCCGGCGAGACGGTTGTCGGGTGCTGTCCCAGGTATGTCGTTGCGCTCACCCCAGCTTGCATTCTGCCAGTACCAGAGCTGCCACACCGCCCCAGCCGCTTGGTGTGCTGAGTCGGTGAAGCTGTGGCTGCAATCCAGTCGGGCGTGGCTGACACTGGAATGGACTACTATCACAGCGGCTACACGGCTTACACAAGTAATCTCCTCTGCTACTCGGAGCTGCCTACCTCGGTGTACCAGCCTTCGGCGGGTACGCTCTGTCAGGCAATCTATACGAACACCGGGATATTCAACGTGACTCTCACGAGTAACGGCGTGACCGAGACCAGGAATGTTTTCGGCGTCACCGGGACCGCTCCCCCCACCATCCGCTCGACAACCATCCCCGCCAAGGCTACGACCGAATATGCCGGAGCGAACCGCGTCGGCATGTTGATGCTCGTGCACAAGGAGGCGGACGTGGCCGCTGCAAGCTCCAGCAACCCGGCAAGTTCGCTCCGGCCCCCAATGGGCGGAAACTTTGGTGCATGGCCCGTTGCGGTTGTAGCCGCTGGTCTTGCTGCAGGGGCTGCTCTGATGTTACCACTGGCGTTTTGATTCATGTTGTGTAAAGACAAAGCGGTCTCGACAGTGTGAAAGAATGGAGACTCCTAGCGCAAAAGGCATCCATATCTCTAAATAAACTTGTAATTCGGGATCTTGAGTCAGACTTCGAGTATAGGGTACACATTGCACACACCTGGGGTTCGCCTTCGCGGCATACGTAAGGTACTTGACGGTGGACAACGTGGACTCCCCGGACGACAAACTGTCGGAGCTCCCAAAACGTCGACCGGTTCCGCTGAGGGAACCTTTCAGAACTGTGACTTTTAAGGCTGGCCAGGCTCGTGGCTGCGACATACATTGAAAGTACCTGACGAAAGGCCACATGCATCGTCGTGCCATGTAGCTGTGGCGTCATATTGCGCGTTGAGGTCAAGGAGTCAGCCTCATTCCTTGACTCTAGGCCGAACCAGCACCTTGAAATTCTCCGGCTTAACAAACCAATGATCTCTGGTCTCCCATGGTTCTTTGTCCGTCAGCTCCATATCAAAATCGCGAACAAGCCTCGGTATAAGTTTGCTCATTTCCAGCATCGAGATATGGCGTCCTATGCACGTTCGAGAGCCCAGGCCGAACTTCAAAGTTCAGGTCAGCATCGCCAAACTAATCGGGGGATTACAGTGCCCCAAGCTCGCGGAAGGGTAGCGGTGTGTAAACCCTGCTTACCGGCATCCAGCAACGATTCATCAGGCTGATCTTCTCCTTGTCGGGCTGCAGCCATCTGTCTGGGTTGAAGGTATCCGCGTCATCGCCAAATACTGCCTTGTTGCGGTGCTGAACCCAAGTGTTGATTCCGACGATGGCCTGCCAACACGAAATCAGTCATTAGACTAACTTTGCACCCATCAGTCGTTGGTGCAGGGCTTGGAGAGCTTACCCCTGGAGAAAAGAAAATGCCGTTGATGGTCACCCCTCCCTCTGGCACAACGCGTTCAAGTGGGAGACCAGTGGCAGGATGCATCCTTAGCGCCTCCTTGATCACCGCTTGGAGATACGGCATGTCTTGGCTCTCTTCAAATGCGATGTGCGGCGATGCCTTGTTGTGGGGACAACGCTGGTCAACTTCCGCGCGTAGTCTCTTGAGCACATCAGGATTGTGCAGCACATGGTACAGTATTGCGCTGAGAGTTATGGAAGTTGTGTCGGAACCTGCCACCATGTTGGACACGCACCCCGAGAGGACGTGATACGGCGTAAAGTCGGACGGGTTGTTGGAATGCTTCTGCATGAACTTGGCTAGCAGGTCCATTGATTTGCGCTGGTCGTCGCCACTCGCGTCGTCAGACGGCTGCACCTTTGGTTTGGCGTTATGCGCCGCCATGCACTGCTGTGTGAAGTTGACGATGTACTGCCTTCCCTTCCCACGCGAACCAGCGAGCCAGTTGCGGATTTTGAAGAGCACCGGATGCAGTCTCGGACACACGCCAACGACGCTCGCGTACGTCAAGTGGTCGTCCAGATGCTGCATAATATCGCCAATGTCTTTGCCAAAGTCCAGGAAGCCGAGCCTCTTGGAGTATGTGATCAGCCCTATCACGTCGAATGCGTAGCACTGCAACCAATGACCCATGTCCACAGTCACAGCCTTGCTCCAGCCATCACCGGTGCCCATCTCGAGCAGCCTTCGGCAAAAAAGGTCCGCGCATTCGTCGACGAAGGATTCGTAGTGAACAAGGCTCGACATGCTGTACATGTTCTGGTATTGGCGCCGGTTGAACGCATGGCGCTTGGCATCGGGGTCGCTGAACAGCGACCAGGCGTCCTGTGACGGACTCGACCATGGGCTGTACCAGGAGGATTTGGTGAACTTGGTGCCTGGTCCGTAAAGAATACTGGCTGCCGACGGATCCGCAATGCTGTATCTGTTCACTCCGTATCGTACAACCGGGCCTGATGAGGAACGGCATGTTAAAAGGTTAATGGTATTAAGCTGAAGGATACTGCTCATACCGTATTTCTCATGGAGCCTCACGTTATCTCGCTCGAATTTGCCGCACCAGATGCGGTAGGCATACCAGAGATCTGTTAGTCGGGCGATGCAGGGCCCAGGGATCGATGCCGGGTGGGAAAAGAAGGCTCTCCAAACGGCGATGACCAGGAACACAGCCAGACCGACTCCAGGAACCAGAGTTAAGGGGATGATTTCCAGCATTGTGTTGGTGCGTAGGTGGTAGATAGTGCTTGGACTGCATGTGTCTGACTGCGCCGAAGTTGGATTAAGGAAATTGCATCCAATGCCGGAGTTAAGAGAACCTAATCAAACGGAATGCGAGATATCAGCCTCGAATCCGGATGCATCAAACGTTGTCCGCTGCCACGTGTTGCTTGTCTGGTCATGTCAAAGCTTTGATGCCTGCGTATTATTATCCGTTACCCTTGGCAGCTCCCTCGCCCACATGCTTTACCTCCTGCCCTGTTCGCCTCCCGATGGAGGCAAGCGGCAGGGATGGGGTCAAATGCGGGGGATCTGCAACCTTGGAACGAACCCCGCAAACACAGCACGCTAATACTAGTAGTTAAGCGTGGGAATACATAAGCTTGGAGGATCCGAAGCCAAGTTTACGTTGCGCTACCGATTCTCCGGGGCTTCCGAACGGCAGTTGCACGGGTTCAACGTGGGCTGGGGGTTGAACATGTCATCGAAGAACGACTCAGCTGCGCCATTGTTTTGTTAGCCACTGACTCTACAATCAATGCGACCAGCATACCCATGCTGGGTGTGAATGGTGGCCAGTCACCACTTTATGCTATCAGGTAACTTGGGATTCCGTCAGGCGCTGCTCCCAACGATAGCGGTGTGGGATAACGAAGGCTAAAGACTACCTGGTACCTATCTATTCTGCCCTACCGCCGAGGCTCGTCGTTATACCTTTGAAGCTGCTCCCTCAACCCATCAATCACCCTGTTGAGGCCGGTCTTGAGCTGGGGCGATTTGGCCTGCTGCGCCGACAACTCCATTTCCTTGATCTTCTCCTCCAACGCCTTGGTCCTTTCCGTGTCAGGATCCTCCTCTGGCTCATCGTTCTGTGATATCGGACCATCTGCTTCTGCCCTCACCAGACCCTCACCAAAGGCCTCGGCAAACCGCTCAGCGAGATTCGCATCCTTGACAGCGAACACCACCTCCTCAATGCCTTCCCACCCCGCGCTATCCTTCGTCTGTTTCCCCCTCTTCGATCCCAGCAGAACACTCCTCCAAGCCCCAGCCACTTCACCCACAGGATTCCCATACGCGCCGCACCCCCACGCACCCAGCACGACCCTCTTCGCCCCTTTGGCCCGCAACACCCCCATTACCAACCTCATCTTCCCCCGCATCAACTCGCGGTCCTTCTCACTAAGCGACACCCTCCCCCTCTCCCCTCCCTCCCTTTCCTCCTCCCCATCATCCACATCCTCCACCTCAACCTCAGGCTGCCTCAACATAGCGGCACTAACACAGTCCACAAACCAGCGGTCGCGCTTCGCCAGATCGCCCGCCTCGTCGCCGTCGGCCCCGGCGCGGAAGACGAGCACGTCGGGCGTGTAGACGGCGCCCAGCTCCGGCAGCCGGTAGAAGTCGTCCCGCAGGGAGGGAAGCAGCGTCGTGCGCATGCACAGGAACTCTTCCTGGCTGGAGGCGCCGCGCAGGAAGCCGCCGCCGGGGGAGAGCGGGGAGGCCATGTTGAGGATGGCGACGCGCGCGTGGCGGTTGGTTAGGTCAAGGTGGGTGTTTTCTGGGCTGGGGGTGGGGGTGGGGTCGGATGGGGTGGTGGTGTGTTTGGGGATGTGGAGGAGGGAGTGCGCTGCTGTGAGAGTGTCGGTGACGCGGAGGGTGATGCGCGGACCGGAGCTGGTGGGTGGGGGTTGCGCGATGTGTTGTGATATTTGGTTGGGGGTGAGGAGTTCGGAACGGGCGATGCCCTCGCGTGCACGCGGATGGGCGGAGAGCAGGGACGGAATGACCTTGTTGAGGGTCAGCTTGGCCTTTTTGGCCCTTGCATCCTTGCGAACGGCCGCCGGCGGCAGGCCGTACGATGGCTTTGTCCTTCCCATACTGTTGTGCAGTCTATGTAAGAACGCTAATTAAGGCTGTGTCGCGACAGGAAGCTCGAGCTGGGCGTGACGTTCCTAAGGTGGCGCCGATGACATTCCAAGTGGGGACGTTGAAATACCACGCATTACGTCTTAGTGCTGGCCGTAACCTTCCTGCGTTCTAAGAGTACATGTAATTGCACGGTTCCGGTGGACGCTGGTAAAGTGAGCAAACGCAGTTGGTAACGCGTGATATGCCAACGTCATAGGCCATAACAAATCGTCATAATGCTTCACGTACAATCATGAAAGCAGACCCTTTTGGGTCCTAGAGATATCTCAACTGCTATGCGCTCGGTGAATCCTGCCAAGTTCCAACTATAGTTCCCTAGAATCCCATTCATCGATGAAGCTCTGCATGGCCGCCAGCCGATGTCCAACGTCACCGCTGGCTCCGGCAGGCACACTACAATCGACCTTGGCGAGCGCGCTAGTGGCCATAGCAAGCATTTCCTTGGCTTCCTGCCACTGTTGCATCCGAGCCATGCATCCGGCGCATTCCAGTAGCAGAGTCACCCACTCGGTGGTAGAGGGCAACATGTCTGCAAGCTCCGTATAGCACCTGGCAACAGTTACTGCAGAGTTCAGCACCCAGTCAATCTGAGTCAGATCCTCTTTGAGAGAGGCCCTTAGCCGCTCCGTGTCAGGAATGTGAGTGCGGACAAACATCGTGGCACGCTGGAAGGCTGCTTCTGCAGCATCACGGTCGAGTTTCGATCGAACGGAATATTGTAGAAGTCTATGCAGGCACATTAGTCGTCCGGGTTTGGATTCGTTGCTGGTAGCTTCTTCCATTATCCTCACGAGTTTGGAAGATACAAGCTCTTTCAGGATTCGACGACTCGCCCTGAAGATTTAAACGTTAGCAGTTTTAAACCTGGTACGGTGTCGCACACTCCCAGGCCTCAACTTACGTCGGGGGCCCATCAAGAGACTCATGGGTCAAATTCCCCCCCGGAACGGCTAGAGATAAAACTTCTTCATCTAGCCCTTCCGGGTGCAAGAATGCGAGCAGTTGCAGTGCTGCAGTGGCTTCAACGCTGAGTGCAGCAAGATGCGGGTCGTAGATCTCATCAAGGCCACTGGTATGGGGAACTCGAACCCAGCGCCCCCCCTGCACTTCTGTACTTGTCAAAGTAATCGGCGAGCGAAATTCCCGTCTTATCAGTATGAGCCGCAACCATATTTTGAGCCAGTGGAAGACATCCCAGGGTAGGTTGTCACTAATGTTCTGATAGTACCTCGGCTCTAATCGACATCACAGACAACAATGGACAATAATTCATAATATCGCATCGTCAGCTTCACAACTTCAAACGAGGACGATGAGGAGCAATGGTTCAGTCTCGATATCCAGCTGCACACCACCCGCTTCCGGATCTCAGTCTCGCCAGCCGACTTTCACAATTCGCCCATTCAGTCAGAGCAGCTCCAGAGTATCATGCGGTCTTGCTCTCCGAAAACAATGACGACGGCGACCCCACTGGGGACATGGACGCAGACGAGGGTGAAGAGCGGGAAACATCCAGCCAACCCGCTCTGTATGACTGCTTTGACTGGGCAGTCACCCCATGTCTTGCTGCCTTTCAGCGTCTCGCGCCAGCACCTCCTCCACCCAAACGTGGACCACTCACATTGAGCCACTTTCTAGTCGCAGCAACTTATGAATGCGACCTCGCTGCAGTCGACGAAGTCCTGACTCCTGGTCAGAGTGAGCTGGTCGAAACGGACGAGGACATGTGGCCTTCACCCCGTTCGGACGACCTCGAGCCCTGGACGACCTCCTTTCCCTCATTCACTCCCTCAGAGATCGAAATCATCTGCAACGATCCGGAGCATCCACTTGGTGCCAACGCAACACGGGTCCGCATCGGCGAGCAGCGCCTCTACTTCAAGGAGAGCATGGGCCCGGATGACGAGGCCGCCAAGAGGGAGGTTGAGACGTACGAACGGATTGCCAACGCAAACTTCGGGGCTGAAGTGCGAACGCCCCGTCTCTACGGGGTGGTGCGAAACGAGAAGGACCAGCTGATCGGCCTGTTGTTGCATCTCATTGAAGAGGACGCCCCGCTTACCTTTGCCTTGGGGCCCGACACAATTGAGGCCGCCAAGGATCGGTGGGCACGGCAGATACAGGATACACTTGCTGCCTTGCACCAGGCTGGAATTTACCTGGGGAGATGCCAAGCCCGACAATGTTCTCATCGACGTGCACGATGACGCGTGGATCGTGGATTTTGGGGGTGGACGGGCGGAAGGGTGGGTAGACTCCGGCAAGGCAGGGACAGTGGAGGGGGACTTGCAAACCCTTGGAAAGATTCTGAACTTCATCAAGAGCGGCGGGGATGACCAGATGGATTCCTTGTTGGGTTAGCAGGCGTGGGTATCTTGGCGTACTCCGCACCCGTCTGGTGCAGCTGGTGTTCACGCTACCTAAGGTTGAACAATATCTGGACGCGGGGTCCGTGAAAGGTTTTCTCGCATTCCATTTGATCCTTCGGGTTCAGAAGAGCGAGGAGTCATGATATAACGTGGCAGAACTCCACCTCCGAGCGGCGAGTTTACTATGTAAGCTAACTGGACACGGCGTAACATCGGGCACATAACGTCGGGTATATGTACAGCATAAGCGCGAGAGCCGAGGCTGGATTGCCGGCCCAGGTTCCTGTATGGTTACATCCGTTCGGTAAACATCGGATCGGCGAAGATCGGCGAGATGAAGGGTGATGATGGCCAACCGGTACAGTTATGTGCGTTGGGTTTAAGAGGGATGCAGCCCACGCAGAGTGGAATGGCTGCCGTGTCCTGTGACGGTTTCATTTCAAGCTTGACATCAGCAACCGAGTGAAGCTTGTCGTTAGACCCACTCCATGGTCATGGCGGACGCAATTCGCAGCAGCTACGAAGCGGCGGTGGCCTCAGGGTTGCTGCCCGGCGTATCCGTGGTGGCGGGGAACAGGGACGGTAGGTGTCCATCCGTGGAG
This sequence comes from Chaetomiaceae sp. R4402, assembly GCA_023628555.1. Classification (NCBI taxonomy): domain Eukaryota; kingdom Fungi; phylum Ascomycota; class Sordariomycetes; order Sordariales; family Chaetomiaceae; species Chaetomiaceae sp. R4402. The sequence goes on from JAMAKO010000110.1 coordinate 54,070, forward strand.
TCCTGCTATCACTTGCGGGCTGACGTCTGAGCTGATCAACCCATCAGGCGAAATCTTGTATTCCACATCGCTCGGCAAGGCCAGTCTCAAGGAGGGCCGCGATGAGGCGTTTACGGACTCGACCATCTGCTATATCGCGTCCATGACCAAGCTCATGACGTCGGTGGCCGTCCTGCAGTGTGTCGAGCAAGGCAAATTGGATCTGGATCAGGACGTGAGGCCCATGTTCCCCAGCATGGGCCAGTACGGCATCATCACGGCGTTCGACGACGACAACAACACGGCGTCCTTCGAACCCGACGCCACACCCATCTCCCTGCGCATGCTGCTCTCGCACACGTCCGGCCACGAGTACGACTGGTTCAACCCGCTGCTGGGCAAGTGGCGTGCCTCGCGCGGTGAAATCCCCTGGAGCGGACCGACTGTCGAGGATAAGTCGGCCCTACCGCTCGTATTTGTGCCCGGGACTGGATTTGCGTACGGCGCCGGCCACGACTGGGCCGGCAAGGCTGTCGAGATCGCGACGGGCTCGACTCTAGATGAGTTCATGCGACTGCACATCTGGGCGCCGCTGGGCATGGAGGACGAGGCCTCTTTCTATCCCAAGACAAAGCCGGCTATGAGCGCCCGGATGGCGGACCTCAGCACCCTCAACGAACAGGGAGAGCCCCCTGCCGTTGATGCCAGTGATTTTGATATGTCGTTTGGCGGGAAAGACTGTTTCGGAGGTGCCGGCGTCTTTACATCCGCCAAGGGATACTACACCTTCCTCTCGGCGGTGTTCCGGCGCGACACCCGACTGCTCAAGCCGGACTCGTACGAGGAACTGTTCCGCTCGCAGCTCGACGCTGCAGCCGAGCAGGCCCTCAACGACTACCTCACCCGCTCCGACCAGGGTACGCAGTTTCTGGCTCTGAACATCCCGCCCACGATCCGGAAGACGTGGTCCTTTGCCGGCATGGTAGCGTTGAGCGGCCAGGAGGGGCGGTTTGAGAAGGGCACCACCTTCTGGGCCGGTGTCCCGAGTGTCGTGTGGTTCATGGACCATGAGGCCGGTATATGTGGCACTTCGCTTTGCCAGGTGCTCCCACCCATGCTGCCTGCTGTCATTGCTCTCCATGAGCGGTTCCAGCGGGGAGTGTTTGAGTTGGTCAAGGTGAAGTAGGCGCTACCGCAGCGTCGGACACCGTTTGATTTGTTTTGTTGTTCGTGGGCAAGGCGATCCATGAAACTGATGGCCGCAAATCCGACTGTGCCAGATATCAACCAAGAATTTTGATCAAGGCCTTGTGCAACCTCAATATCATTGTCTCTCCCGTCAAACGAACGACGCAAGAAGCCACCCAGCCAGGGTCTGTTAGTTCTGCATGTGTGATTTGCTGGTTTACGTGTAGGACTAATTACAGCTGAAATGCAGAGGGTTTGGGGTGCGGGGGGTTGATTGGAACACGACAACGTGGAGTTCTGTAACTCCGCTTCGGCAGTAGTATTTTCATCGGATGAAGGAAGGTCCGTACCAGGTAGGTACCCAGGTTTGTCCGATGGGTGATTAGAGGCTTGCCGTGGCTGGCTTGGCCATGGGAGGTACCTGGGAGTCTGCAGGTCAGTGAGGCCAGCCTCCCAGGGGTGGTATGGTCGCACTGAAGTGAGTAAGGTACTGTGAACCCCTCTTCTTGTGCCGCTCAGTTCTGTAGACAGCCTGACATCCTAACCGGTTTATGTATACCATTCCCCCAGTGTTCGGTTTCGAAAAGAGTTCTGCGCCTCACGAAATTATAGTCGTTATTACCACATAAACCGAGAGATCCGGCAAAACCTGACGAGGAAGCTCATCATGAGCTTGTGTCGCTGGTTCTCACGGCTATTCAACCAGGGGAGCCCAAAGAGGGGGGCACCTGGGCAAGATGGGGTGAAACCAAGCACGACCAATGGTACTACGCTCTAGAAGGTTGAAACCGCAACTGCACATTCTGCTGCAGCCGAGACTGGCCGTAGTGATCGTGTGACAGCGACGGCAACCAACAATCAGCAAGAGCACGACACTGACGACGGCGCTCACGCCGCCTGTTCCGAAACGAGGCTTCATGGCACTGAGACGGAGCAGAAGAAGAAGAACCAGGGCGGCGAGCACGACGTACAAACGAGCGCATCGGCTCCGGTGCGAGATCTTTGGAAAGAAGCCTGGAACTCGGACGGGGTCGGGAAAACGAGAAGAGCCGTTCTAAACCGCTAAAGAAAGGAGCAGCAGCGTGACGGGGTTAATTTGCGCACGCTGGTTGAGAGAGTTCTTGAGAACACCCAAGTCAGAATGACCAGCTACAAGGCACGCTGGGGGACCGACGATGCACCAACTACGCGTAATGAGGCGAGGTCTATTTTGTTCTCGGTATTTAGGGCCGAAGATCTCATCGATGCCAGTCTGAAATTCGATCCGTCGGGTTATGGCGCCGCTGCCAGGACCGTTGTGTCGTTTGGACTTACGGTACGTGTTTTCGACACCTTCAACCCCAGTGTTGCAGAGATAAAAACGTGATGCTAATCAGGGCGCCTGTCATAGTTGGCGGAGAACAACAAGAAACGGATGGATCTCACCTTCGAGCCTCGCGAATACCTGGCCGACTTGATAGCCCAGTATTCCCGGCTCCAATATCACTACTAGAAACGCGAGGTAAAGGACAGAGAACCAATCGAAAACGCCATCATCAGGGTGTATACAGCCATCTTAGTATACGCCGCTGAGGTGCAGGTGTCGATTGAGAGTAAAGCCTTTGGTCAGTCGTTCCATGTTTACTACCCTTTTTCGGCGAACCATGCCTGCCACGTTTATGATGACAGCCTTCATGAGCCCCACGGCTAAGTCTCGTTACGTGCCAGCTCGAATCAGAAGCAGCATCCTGAGCTTAGCTAGGCAACCTCTTGAGGATCTAAAAGCAAGTGTTTGCCGAGAAGATAGCAAGTTCAAAGATTGGTTGCATCAGATTGACAGCGAACGTAAATGCCAGCTGGACACCGTGTCACACCCCCCGGCAGACCCCCAACCTAATAGCGTGCACTGCTTTCTGACGCAAGACAACACCCGGCGCGCTGAGTATGGTGAATGGTTTCTGAAACACTCCGACTATGTCAAGTGGAGGAGGGAACCACAGAGTCTCCTGTGGCTATATGGGAACTGTAGGTCTCCAGCCTCTCCAGCATTGGCAATCAATGACCGTCAGTTGCCCAGGCCGTTCGGCTAACTTGACGCACATAAAGCTGGCTCTGAAAAATCTCTCCTGTGGTAAGTCGCGCCAGATACGTACTTTGTGCACTTCTCTGGTCGCTTGAAGGAATGCCCGGCATTATCTGACACTTCATTAGCTCGACCATTGTCCAGGAGCTCGAGAGTAGCATAGAAAGGGAGAAGGTCAAGACAGAGGTGCTGGCGTACTGGTACTTGCAATTTGACAATCAAGAATCCATGAGGATGAATCGCTTTTTGATCTCTCTGGTCCGGCAGGTTGCGAGTCAGTGGCAAGGATTTGCCGACGACGACTTGCTGAAATGGCTTGGCCGTCATCAGACGTCTGGACGGATTCCCACCAAAACCAGCGACATTCTCACTCTCTTGAAAACGTTAATCACCGACATTGACGTGGATGTCTTTATTATCCTCAACGGCTTGGACCCAGTTCCCGATCGGCACCGCGAAGTCAAGGACGAGGCACACAAACTGCTCGACATAATCAGCGACCTCCTGCAGCACGAATGTCTCAATCTACTAATCAGCAGAGAAGAGAAGGACATTAGGGAGCGTCTGGAGACAGATTTGACAGACATACCGGCCGCAAAAGACGTCACCCAAGAGTCAGGCCAGGAGCTTGAAAACACCATTTGAGACAAGACTGGAGGATCTTCAAATTCTGAAAGGAGAGGTGTCTGCAATATTGAAGGTTAGGGATCGTCTGCGGCATGGACATGATAGGTATCATCCGATTTTATTACATTTGCCTCTATCCTGTCTACGCTTCACCCAGGACGTACCTGCTGATGAGATTCGCAGCAACAAAAGCTTTCTCTGGGCATTCTCCGTCATTAATCAAATATCGAAGTGCCGCGGGATTGAAGAGGTTTGCGAAGCCCTGGGACGGATTCCAGACAACATCCGCAGCATGTATCAATCTGCGCTGGAGAAAGTGGTACACGAGGATGTCAAGCACATGAAGCGTATCCTGCGCTGGATGCTGAGGAAAGAGCGGCCCCTCTTGCCAGCCAAACTGGCTACAGCCGCTGGTCTCAATAGCCCATCGGCAGTGAGAGAGATTTGCTCGAGGGTACTGCTCGAGACCCGCAAGGACGAGATACATGTGGCTGGCGAGGACCGCAAGCTTGACCTCTTCAGCTTTACGCACTCCTCTGTCGAAAAGTACCTGGAAGCTGTCGTCTCGGGACTGTCAGTAAAACTGGGCACGAGGTCTGAGAAGATTACTCGATTCGTGTTCTCGACTCCTAAGGACACGCATTGGTTGATAACCAAGCGGTGCTTGGAGATATTGGCCATATATAGCTCGGGACAAAAGAATATTGCGCCTATAAGAGCTGGCGGTTCCGACTCCGACCCGGGAGATACTGCCTCCGAATCAGACACGAGGGACGGCGGACTTGCCACCTGGGACTCTGACCTGGAAGACGCCGGCTTTGACCTGGGCTCGGAAATGGATGACAGCGCCAGCAGAAGCACAGCCGACGGTGAATGCTACGGAAGACGAGCTCGGAGGTATGCAGCCGAGTTTTGGTTCTGCCATCACAAGAAGATCGACCGGGAACGGCTCAAAAACAGTCAGATGCGGAACTTGGACAACGAGATCTCGCAGTTTCTTCTGGACCCTAAGAAGCTCAGGTTCTGGCTTGAGATATACGATCCGGACGCTGGACCTGCTGAGAAGGACGACGGAGACAACGAGCATGTATCTTTACCAGAGTATTACGCTGTCGAACCATCGCCGGTGTATTACGCTGTCGATCTTGAGCTTGAGCTTGCAACAATTTCTGTTCAGCTGGTCGATTCTCTCGCGCGGGCGCACACCGATCCAGCGGAGTTAGCAACAAAGCTGGACATGCGAGGGCGCAAAGGAACCGCTTTTCAAATGACGGCTCATCGGGGCAACTTGGACACTCTGGACGCGCTAATCATGCGCAAAGCCGACGTCAACGCCGAGAAGGGAGTGCACGGCACTGCACTGTATGCCGCAGCAGCTACAGGCAACGCCGTCATTGTCGAGATGCTCCTCAAAGCGGACGCCAAGCCCGACGGAACCGACGATGGGAATCTCAGCAGCCCATTGCAAGTCGCGGCATTCAAAGGTTATGACAAAGTCGTGTACCTGACCCTGGAGCGAGGGGGCGTGACGGCCGACCACCGGGCTGGTCCGTTTGGCACCGCTCTTCAAGCCGCGTCTGCTTCAGGAAGGCACATCATTGTCTAGCAGCTGCTGAGGAATGGCGCGGACGCTAACGTCGTTAGTGGCTGCCTCGGGACAGCTGATCTGGCGGCCTTTACCGGGGATGGATTGCCAGATGGCTCGGGACTCTGGGGAAATGTCCTCAAAACCTTGCTGTCCTGGGGCGCTCAGCTGTCTGATGGCGCCAGATTCTGGGCCATGGCATACAAGAAAGCAGCCTTGCGAGAAATCAGGATCTGCGGGAGGAGGGCGACTCGTGATTGGGTCTCGGAGAGCTACCAGGCGCTCCTCCTCCAGAACTCATCATCCGAATCAGCGGAGCTAAGCCAACTCGCAGAGCCGCAGCGGCTTCTTGCCTGCGTCATCCAACAATGGGCGCTCCCTGAAGCTAGATATTTAGCTGCACACCCCGAGTTTCGTCTGTTGCTCTGCAAAGTCCCTTTCTAGGACCAGCTCGAGTCTATCATGGACGCAGCCCCTCGGCTGGAACTAGACCTGGATCATCTGCGCCAGATGGACTTCTTGCATAAAGCAATGTTCTGGGCCGGACTGAACCTAATCCTTGGACGGTTACCCGGTCTGCTTACCGAATGTTTCGCTCAAGTGCGCAGGCAGCTCTACGAGCCAGACGCGCACCACGGCCTCGTTGCTTCCTCGCCTGCGTTTCCATTCAGGAGGGCCCTATACCAGTTTGATCAAGTACACTGGCACAGCAGGTATGACAGAGACGCGTGGTCTTTCCGCAGTCCGCAAAAAAGGTATCTGCCCCCAAAATTCGTGAACCACCTCGGGGGATTGCTTCCCTGGCACGAATCGGACAACGGCGACGTGGTTAGTCCAACGACTAGGAGTGATCTCATCGCTTTTGAGCTCATGCAGCGGAGGCAAGGCATATCTAACTCGAAGGGCTCCAGCAGGTGTTTCCCCTTGACGCTTCCAACGCCAAAAGACACAAGCGGGGATGGAAGAATGGAAGAACTGAAACAGGCGTCCCGGTCAGGAGAGTGGATACTGAGCGATCTTCTCGACCTCGTCAAGCACCTTCTCGAATACGGCGAACGCTGTATGCAATATCAACACGCTGCAACCGACCCCAAAGAAGAAGCCGATCCACGACGACAAGAACACGTTCAGAATCTGACGACCGAGCTGTTCTCGGCGGTCATCCGGCTCGTTCTCGCTTTGGGCCAGCACAAGACCGATCTCGTGAGGCTGGAGCAGCCCGTCCGACTACTCACTCAGCTGCGTCTGGAGCGGATCAAGCAGCTCGACGCGGTGTGCGAGCGGGAACTCGGCATCAAGGGTTCAGGTGCATGCGGCCATGCATGCGCCGAAGCCAACAAGTCGGCGGAGTCCATGGTCCAGGAGCTTTCAACGGCGTTGGCTCAGCATGTTGAACAGGTGATCGCGGACAAGCTGTCGGTTGCTCAGACGGGTGTTAGTTATTGGTGGAATTGAGAGTCTTGTCTCTAATGTGATAAAAAAAGAGGTCCAGCTCATTGCGGAACAGGTTCAAGCGCGTCTGGAAGAGAAGGTGCGTGAGGAAGTGCAGCAACAGATGGCTGAAGCCCAGGCAAATCAGCCGCGGCGTGGGTTGCTGTGGGGATGATGATATAAACTGCCTTCAAAGGGTACATTTGGGTATGGGCTGGAGAGTCATAGATGTCTGCACTTTTTCATACGGCAATCCCATTTGGTGTGACGGGCTCTGATACACCCGAGCGTCGCGGTTCGCCCCGGTAGGTGCATGTGTTGGCCCAATTTCCGAATGCGTGACCTGCATGATGACCAGTGACACGGCTTGATTATTGTCACGATTACCGGAACGGAGGAACTCGGAGACATCGGTCCAAGCCACATTGGGCGACTGTACAAGCAAGGTGTACTATGAAAGGGGCTGGCGACCACTCATGCTGCAGGCTTCACGCAAAAGATGGACCCAACTGGTGGAGCAAACTCGATTGAGCTGCGTGGTTGTCCCGGACAGGCCTCGGTTTCATGCTCCAACACTCCACTTCCCTATGGGCCTCGAAGCGTTGCCGAGAGCGAGCTCGTCATCGTCAGGAGAACGGGGATATTGGTTGCGGATCTCCGCCAAAAGCTGCTTCTGAAAGACATCTAGAAGGGGCGTCTGACAAATCCGCTTATCAGGTACATTGTGTAGATTCCTGAGATCGAGCTTGCATCATCATCGGCCATCACGATGAGTCTATGTGTTCATTCTGTATATAGGCCCCTGAGCGACTCCTGATTGCTATGTGGTCATTTTGCTGAGTCCAAACATTCCGTCACCTGCACCTTCTATACCTTGCTACCTACCTATCCAGTCTCTGAACGGTCAACGTTAAAAACTCCCACTGGTCGGCATGTCTCCAACTATTCTCATTGCCGGTGCCACTGGCAACACCGGTCGCGGAGTTGTCGAGACACTCTCAAAACTGCTGGAAACCACCAAAACGCAGCCTGGGCACCGCATCATCGCCCTCACGCGGTCCCTGCAAAGTCCCGCGGCACAACAGCTGGCGGCCCTTCCAGGGGTTGAGGTCTTGGAGCAGAACTGGGTAGACATCACCCCCGACTGGCTGCGCGAGCACAGCGTCGTTCGCGCCTTCATCGCATCACACAACGAGCCGACCCAATTCGCCGAGGAGTCCGCCTTCCACGTCGCACTCCTGAACGCGGGCGTCAAGTACGTGGTGCGCATCTCAACGATGGAGGCCAACGTGCGCCCGGACTGCAAGGCCTACTACCCCCGCACGCACTGGGCGATTGAGGCGCTGCTCAGCTCGCCCGAGTTTGCCGCACTGCAATGGACGTCGCTCCAGCCGAATCTCTTCGTCAGCTGGGCTCTTGGCACGGCTGCGGCGCTGATCAAAGAGTACCGCAAGACGGGCAAGCAGGACACGCTGCGGCTGATGGTGCCGGAACATGCTCCGATGGCGATCATTGACCCTTTTGAGGTTGGGGTGGTGGCCGCGCACCTGCTTGCGCAAGAGGATCCTTCGGTGCACAACAAGGCCAAGTATGTCCTGAACGGGCCGGAGGATATCACTGGGGCAGGAATTGTGAAGCTGGTGGAGGAGCACATTGGCACGAAGGTGGAGAGCGTCAGGTTCAAGGACATGTCCTTCGTCGAGGCTATGGCTGCGGCAGCGCCGCAGTCGAAGAGTCTTTTCCTGTCCGTGAGGCATGGTTTGGACGTCGTGGAGGAAGGGAAGTCCACGGCTGCTACGACCAGCAAGGAGGTATTGGAGTTGGCTGCACCAAGTGTGACGCCCGCGGAAGCATTGAAGGCTCTGCTACAGGAGTAGGATGCCATGTACTGGAAGTGACCTTGGTATCAAGCCGGAAATTTGCGACAGGTGCCTGTCAAAGTGAAACGAGCTACCTAGGTAGGTAGCCAAGCATTCATCATTTGCACATCACAAAGTCCTAGTGCCGCCAGACTTTCTCAGAACTTCACTTCATGTAAATTTAGTTTGTTTTCATATCATCACCATCTGTCACAGCTCCAGGCGTGGCCAGCCATATGAGCCACATGTTCTGACGAGTTCCCTCAGCGAGAACCGGTTCTCCATTTTGAGAGTTCCGACATTATCAAATCTCCGTTGGAGCATTCGGACCACGCTTCATTTCAAATTGTTTCACTTCCTGTTTTGTTCTTCGTCTTTATGTTGCTATTGCACCCCATTTTGGTCCCTTCTCGCTTGTCAATCTAACTACCCTACATGTAGTTTATATATCCCCCCTTATGACCTCCCCTACATGCTTTGATCTCGGTCGCTGAAAACAACTGTGGCCACAAATAACTCGAATATATGGTAAAGAAAACAAAGTGCTGTGTACATGTAACATGCTAACCAATATACATTAGGTTGTGCTGATGAGCACGGTCAACTGCCAAGAACACGATACGAATACCCTCCTTTGCGTCCCTAATTACCTTCTCACCTCACCCTGGACAGCCCCTCCCCCCCCTTCTCCCCGCGACAAACCCCCCACAATCCCCTCTCCGCATCTCCCACCCCTTCTACCCCCTCGGACCTTCCCCTATCGCGGCCTGTGACCACGTCGTCGCGCCCGGCGGGCCGCGCGCCGCGCGCCGCGCCCTCCTGGCTTTCCTCCTCCGCTCCGAAGTGCACCCCGGTCCCACCACCCACTCCCCGACGGAGAGTTCCAGGTACGTAACCATCCGCACGAGCGTGTCGCTGGCGGTCTAACCTCGAGTGTAGAGCCCCGCCGCCTCGTCTCCACACTGGCCCATGTAGCGATCGTCCGCGATCACTCGGACGACGAATTCCTTGTAGTGATCGCGGATTCTACCCGGTATTGTTAGCGTCAGATATTCGGCTTGAGGAACTCAGAAATGCCGGGTCTGTAAAACGCTGTTGGCACCATCGGGCTGGCAGAGGAACGTCCGGTGCAGTCCCCCTGCTTGATCGGTGGTGGACCGCAAAGTCACTGGAGTTTTGAATGAAAAGGGGGCCACTAATCGCGCTGTAAGACGACGGTACGGGCTGCGCACCACCCCTGTTCGTTCTGTTCGGCCAAGACGTCGCTGGTAGTCTAAAATGTGTTGACTCCCGATGACGGAGGGTCACACAAACGTACCGCAGTACACTAGGCAGATAAGACAGGGGGCTGCTCAATCCGGAACCAGAAAGCACTGGCAATTTGGCCGCGGAGAGAAGAAACACAGCGACAGGACTGAGTAGAAACGAAAAGGGTGATTATCTAGGCACAGCAACTGTGGCCCTTCTGCGTTGCCCCAGACCGTCATTTCGCACCCGCAGTCTGTGCTGTGCTCCATGGTCACGGGGACAAGACACCCAGCAACGAGTGCAAACAGCCGGAAAGCAAAGTAGGCTGAAAAGAATGCTACTCACACTCTGACTTGTCGGGTGGCGAGGACGTTCTGGCAGTGCGATGGAGACTTTGCGCTGGCAAGCAACGAGGTTGCGGTTTGCTGCAAGTGTCGTTGGAGGATGGGCTCGGACGTCGTGGGAAGTTGGGATAAAAGGGAAGTGAGAGTGAGAAGGCCTTTGGCTTGGAACGCAGGGGATATATAGGGTGCTGAAGAACAATCTTTGGCAAATTTTCCAGACCGAGCGGCCAGTCCCAGCGTAAAGCTGGTAATATGCAGTGTTGTGCAGTCGATGTGCCTTCAAGATGACGGCATTATGTACCTATCTATGTTCGCCTGTGTCGCTGTGCACATGCTACGGAAGATATCCATGGGCAACGGAGCGCGCCGGACGCGATGCTCCAGTCCACAGTCACGGAGTTGCACGAGGCGCAACTGTGTAAAGATCAGCATTGGAGCTCCCCAAAAAGGCGGCAGCAACGAGCGGCATCGACTTGATTTTGAGACGGCCATATTAGTCTGTCATTCCGGTGTCTGAGAGGGGGGTCGTTCTACGTGCTGGATATCACGATGTGTTTGGGCTGGAGTCTTTCGTCACTTATATTTGGACGCAGTTCCGGGCGGGCATCAGCGCGTCACGCGGCCGACAAGGGCTGTCTTCAGTCCGGGCACCGCATCCACCGCTGCCTTTAGTCTCCTGCGCTGACACGGTCTACCATACACACAGTGCGGGCCAGTCGCCAGCACCGAAGCCTCCTAATCCTCGTCGCCGAGCGCAATTTGGAGGTCCATGGCCGTAAGCTCGTGCTACAAGCTCGTGCTACTACCGCAAGCTAGCCCAGAGGACTTATGCCGGTATTTCTCTAATGGGACTCGAGGGCTTAGCTAGTGAGCCCTAATGGAGAAAATTGACTCCTTGGGGTTCACCATCAGGTGGGCTGCGTAAGTCTTCATGCGTGACGCCACCCGAAAGTGAATCGCCGCGCAAAGGTGCACCGAACAGACTTGAGCTCGCAAGAAAGTCTATTGGTCACCGCACTCCTCTAAGGAATGTAGTCCACAGTCATCTTCAGAGTGCCCTTCCTTGTTTGTGCATATTTTGATGAGAACACGGAATCAGGGATCCGCGGACCGCGTCGACGCGACAACTCCAACATCCGCGGCGCGAGCTCACATGGCGAGCCACCGCCATGCGCAAACTGAAGGTTACACAGTCCCCAGCAAAGGTGCCTTGACAATGAGAGTCCCTCATTCGGTGCGTCGCATAGGTAGGTAGGTAAGCGTCTTGCCGACTGGTCCCGCCGCTTGATCAGACCACCTTTGCAGCTTCTCCGCACAAGAGCATATTACCTGCCATGAGTGACCCGTTTCACTGCGGAATGGAAGGGTGGTCACTACCCTAGGTACACGAGTGGTGATTGGGGCATTGAAATGACTCCAAGCTCCACCAATGCACCCCTTGTGGTAAACGAGCTATCGCATCCAAGATTCTGCGACTTTCGACCTCCGCGGAGCAGCTTGCTTGATGCCAGCACCGGTTGGCCGGATGGCCTGAAGTGTCCCATGATGTCGACGTGACGTGAGCTGGGGTCCGCCAGATGCCTCGCACCTGCTCGTTCCATAATGCACCGGCGTCCCGCGTCCCTGTTTCTTGGCAAGGCAGGACACATGCACATCGTACGACTTCACCTACACACGGCATATTGCTCAGTAATAGCCCGGTTGCGCGACATTGCTTCACTATACAGCTGCCTCCACCCATATCACCAATTCCAGTCCGAAAAAATGTATACAACTCGAGTCGCGCTCACTCCCCGTTCTATCCCCTCATTCCTTTCCTTCTCACGGTCCTCCTCCTTCGCCTCCTTTCGACTGCGAACAACGCCAAATCACAAACCCTTCAGCACAACGCACGCCATGGCCTCCGCCAAGCTCCCGAGCTTTCCCTTCCAACGAGCGTCGGGCCTGGACCCGCCGGCCGAGTTTGCGCGCCTGCGCAAGACGGACCCCGTGTCCCAAGTCAAGCTGTACGACGGCTCGGTCGCGTGGCTCGTGACCAAGTACCGCGATGTGTGCCAGGTCGCAACGGACCAGCGGTTGTCCAAGGTGCGTTCTGCCAGAACAATACATGTTGCATTGAAAGGAGGGTAGGGGCCGTTGCTGACGGTGCGGTGGCATTGGGAGGGTGGCAGGAGCGCAAACGGCCAGGGTTTCCCGAATTTAGCGACGGTGGGAAGCAGGCGGCTAAGCAGCGACCGACATTCGTTGATATGGATCCGCCGGAGCATATGCGGCATAGGTGAGGGACACTGAGAAGCCCCGTGCAATTCATTGGCGTCGGCTGATGGAGGAGACAGGGGCATGGTCGAGTCGTGGTTTACCCCCGAAAAGGTCGAGTCAATGCGGCCGTACATCGACAAGACCGTCAATGACCTGCTCGACCGGATGAAGGCGAAAGGGTGCGCAAGTGGGCCGGTCGATTTGGTGGAGGAGTTTGCCCTGCCCGTTCCGTCATACGTACGACATTCGTGACGTGCACTGTTAGGCAAGGCAAATGAGCTGACGGTGCGCCAGATCATCTACACCATCTTGGGCGTGCCCTTCGAGGACCTTGAGTTCCTGACGCGGCAAAACGCGATTCGGACAAACGGAAGCGCAACCGCTCGCGAGGCGTCATCCGCGGCCGAGTAAGCATGCCCACATGGGCCACAACAGAGGCCATTGTGAGCTGACGTATATGCAGTGAACTACTTCGGTATTTGACCCAGCTTGCCGAAAAGCGTGCTGCAGAGCCGAAGGACGACTTGGTCAGCCAACTGGTGACTGAGCAGGTGAAGAAGGGAAATCTCGAACAGGCCGATGCAGTCCAGATGGCATTCCTCCTGCTTGTTGCTGGCAATGCCACCATGGTAAACATGATTGCGCTGGTGAGTACGCATCTGCAGTAATGCTTTGAAGACTGTCGATCATTGACTGGAAGGTAGGGCGTCGTGACCCTCTTGCAGCATCCAAAACAGCTAGCCGAGCTCAAAGCCAACCCAACGAAGTGGGCTGCCCCCTTTGTGGAGGAGCTGTGCCGTTACCACACGGCGTCGGCCATGGCCATCAAGCGCACGGCCAAAGAAGACGTCGAAATTGGCGGGAAGGTATTGTTGTCTCCGAACGGATTGAGGCCATTACCACATGACTGACAGGTCGTTCCACCCGTGCAGCTCATTAAGGCCAAGGAGGGCATAATTGCCTCCAACCAGTCGGCGAATCGTGACGAGGACGTTTTTGAAAGGCCCGACGAGTTCAACATGCACCGCACGTGGCCCAAGGAGGACCCGTTGGGCTTCGGATTTGGTGATCACCGGTGCATTGCCGAACATCTTGCCAAGGCGGAGCTGACGAGCGTGTTCTGTGAGTTGTGTCTACATGTGTTAGGTGCATATGTGGAAAGCGGACATGACTAACCGCCCCTGCTCCGTTAGCACACCTCTTCACAAAGGTGCCCAATCTCAAGCTGGCCACGTCCATCAGCGACGTTCAGTACTCACCTCTGAATCGTGATGTTGGGATCGAGAAACTCCCGGTGACGTTTTAACGTTGATTGTGGACATGGATGTGACAGACGGTAGTTGGGAGTCTTGCCGGGACACAGCGCGAGTGAGGGAAATCTGTGCGAGGACGGCGGCGGAGAATGCTTTCAAGCTGAAATAAGGCCTCGTCCCCAGTCCATTCAGAACAGATATTTGTCTCAGGTATGTTAGGTAAGTTGTTTGCGTCTTGGGGCACCGCGGCCAGTATGTCTAGGAGCGCATGCCATGTACACGTATGGTATCAATCTAACGACTTTGCCTCCTGGTGGCAACTTTCTCGTTTCTTTCCACTAGCAGGCTACCTACCTTAGGTTGTCACTACCCTTACATGCACGATAACAGGCGTTCTCGGGAACCTACAAGTATGCTAGTAGGGCGCCCACGTCATCCATCTACTGTGTGTGGTAAGCCGAACGTTGATCCAGGTGCAAGAACGCGCGTCACTTGTTGACGGAAAAAGGGGAGCTCAAGCTGGGCGAAGGTCGCAAACACTAACACTATTTGGGTAACGTATGTTATATGCGAACGAGCCATATAAGCGAGTGAGCCAAGTAGGTTGTTTCTCGCATGAGACACGTGAGGAGGGTACTGAAAACTTGTTAGTGTACTTTAACAATTTCTTAACGCTATTAGCGTGCACCTATCACCAAAATTTGGTAAAGTGGCTCACTCGCTTATATGGCTCGCTCGCATATAAGATACGTTACCATTTGCGACGGCGACGCCCACGTTACTGTGTAAGTGTAACGGCCGGACAGCTGGTCAAGTGATGGTGTTTGGGTGAAATAAGAGGCGCGCGAGTGGACCTGACGGTTCCAGTCACCAGGTTTCACCAGGCTCCGCATAGCAAGGAAAACCGGGCTACGGCCATCAGCGATTGGCTCCCATCACTTTACCCCTCGCCGGATATATTAGCGTCGCATCGCTTCCCCCTGCATGGAAGCCTCGTGGAACTCCCTCTTTGAAGCGAGATTCGGGATAGCACTGCCTCCCAGGCTTCATGCTGAACGTCGTGGCCGGTGTACTGTGTATGTACACCCAAGCTCCCATCGACTACTGTACGAGGTTGCTGCAGCGTCCGAGTGACTGGAAACACCCGCCGGCGCATCGGCAATGCCCGCTCAACACGTCCCCGGTCCGTGCCTATGAGATGATCCAGTGGTCTCCTTGGATCCACCAACTCGACGAGCTGCCCCGGTTCCCGGGGCAGATCAGCCAGGGGCGCCCGGACCCGTTGACCAGTGGGATGTGGAGTCGCGGCCCTCTGCTTCGGAACTCCCGTCCCAGCTCCGTGGCAGAAGAGGCTCAGTTTCCATGCATATGAGGTAAGGCTTCGAGCTGGATGCGACGTGGGCCGGTGTTTGGCTCCGCTCCCAGCGGCATGGTCCGGTGATTGACGCCCGTTCGCGCTTTGCGCCCCAATCGCGAGCCATTCTACGGTAACATCGAGAAGGCTGGACTCCAGGGGCTCGAATCGGGAAATACGGAGACCACGGAGACGATCGTCAAGGCAGGAGGGGGGGAGCCGCGATGTCCGGTTATTCCACGTTTATAAAAGAGCCATGACGCCCCCGTCCTCGTTCTCGACCTCTCGCCAGCGCCACCTTGCTATCCCGGATCCCTCACAATGGCCGTTCTCAAAGCACTCCTGTTGTCTTCGCTGGCAACCGCCGGCCTCGTAGCCGCTGATGGCCTCAACGCCAGGGCCAAGGCCGTCGGCAAGAAGTACTTCGGTACTGAGATCAGCACGCTCGTCATGGGCGATGCCAGCGCCAACGCCATCGCCAAGAACTCCCAGGACTTCGGCCAATACACCTGCGAGAACGAGATGAAGTTCGACGCGTTGGAGCCCGCCCGTGGCCAGTTCAACTACGGCAACGCGGACAAGATTGTGGCTCAGGCCCAGGCCAACGGCCAGATTATGAGGTGCCACAACCTCGTCTGGCACTCGCAAGTGCCTAGCTGGGTCACCAACGGCCGGTTCGACAACGCGACGCTGATCAGCATCATGAAGAACCACATCGCCAACGTGGTGGGTCACTACAAGGGCAAGTGCTATGCCTGGGACGTCGTCAACGAGGCGCTCAACGAGGACGGCACCTACCGCTCGTCCGGCTCCGTGTGGGGCTCGACCATCGGCCCTGCTTTCATCCCCATGGCCTTCGCTGCCGCCGCTGCTGCCGACCCGGCGGCCAAGCTCTACTACAACGACTACAACTGCGACAAGCCTGGCGCCAAGGCCACCGGCGCCCAGAACCTGATCAAGATGGTCAAGCAGTACGGCGCGCCGATCCACGGCTTCGGCATGCAGGGCCACATGACGACCGGCCAGGTCGGCGGCATGCAGCAGTACGTCAACCACATGCAGACCTTCGCCGCCCTCGGCGTCGAGGTCGCCTACACCGAGCTTGACATCGCCACCCCGTCCAGCAGCCCCAACTTCCAGCAGCAGGCCACCGACTACGCCACCGTCATCGGCGCCTGCAAGGCCGTGGATGCTTGCGTGGGTGTCACCATTTGGGGCTTCACTGACAAGGTAATCCTAACTCCACCCAGCACGAACCCGCCCCCCCCTTCCCCTGAATGACCCCCAACATCAGGGTCCTCCACCAGAATGCGAACATGAACTGACTCTTCCAACCAGTACACCTGGATCAGCAACTCGGACCCGCTGCCGTGGGACTCCAACCTGCAGAAGAAGCCGGCGTACACGGCCATCCTCAACGCCTGGGGCTCCGGCTCGTCCACCGGCACCTCGCCGCCGGCCACGACCACCACGGCCGCGCCCAGCGGCGGCAACGGCAACGGGGGTGGCAACACCGGCGGTGGCGGCAGCGGCGGCTGCACGGCGCCGCAGTGGGCGCAGTGCGGTGGCCAGGGCTACTCGGGCTGCACCACCTGCGCCTCGCCCTACACCTGCAAGTACTCCAACGACTGGTACTCTCAGTGCCTGTAAAGAATGGTCAGATGGGTGTTTCCTGGAATGGGAGTTCTGACACAGCAATGTGGGGGAGGTGTTTCGGGAAAAAAGGGGTGACGCCGGAACAACGCTCAGTTTACTTCTACGCAGTACATAGTTGAACATCGTACATAACAATGTGACTCCAACTGAGTCAAACCAACTCTTGCCACGCAGTGCACGAGTTCAATGCATCCTAAGAAGAAGAAGAGGATACTGAACGACGAAGGTGATAACAAAAGAATAGGAAGAGGAAGAGGAAAAGGAAGAAGAGGAAGAAGAAGAAGAAGAAGAAGAAGAAGTTAATAAAAAAAATAAAGGAGAAAGCAAGCGAAAAGTGAATGAGAAAGGGTAACGAATATAGAACGAAAATGAGAAGGAAGAATAACTAACGTTAGAGAAAAAGTAAAGAACAAAACAAATAACTCATAGCCCTCCTCTATTTGCCTGGACCCCGAGAGGTCATCATCAACTCTAATTGTACCTTAGTTATAGGGGTAATGTCAGGTTCCGCCCCGACATCCCTCCAAGGTCAAGAGTGCAGCTTGCTCCGAATGCATGAACAGTAGTATTCCGTTGTATGTATTGCAAGAACCACACTGACTTCTCCCTAAGCATCAGCCGGGAATGTCGAGTTGCGCTCCATCAGGCGGTTAAAGAGAGATGCGATGCGACTCAACTGGCAATTTGGTCAGAATATTCAAGAGATGCACCTCCCCCATGGGGGAGCCGGTTTGGTGCTACCGCTGTCCCTTGTTCCGCAGTAGCCTCGTTATCAAGAAGATGCCAGGCGACCAGACGACTCACATACCTATGTAGGTACGGAGCGCAGCCGTACTGTCCCGTAATGAATCCGGCAGTGACAGCGCGTCCGCTGGTGGTCGAGACTGCCGGCACGAAGCCTCTCAAGCCCATGGTTATATAGGGTCAGACTTCGATGGAACTGGAGCGTACCTCGAGAAGGAATGTTGAGACCTTGAAGCGCAGATGAGCCAGCCATACATCTCCCTTGATGGAGTGAGGGCGAAGATCAGACAAGTCTTCACAAGGGGACAGAGGAAATTCAGAGTTACTGCGGCCAATAGTAGCACAGCCTGTAAATAGCATTACCATCTCTCTACCTGTCTGTCATGTCGTAATTCCAAACCAACCGGATACATGCTTGTAAAACAATCTCGCTATGCCCGGTGCAAAGGAGTGACAAGAAATGAACCCCCAACATTGCTCCCTTCCCGTCAGATCTCAACCCCACCCCTCCCCCCTCCCCCTGTCCGTTCGGAAACCACCGCTTAGACGCTGTCGACGCAGTAGGGGATGCCGTTGATGTAGTCGCAGTGGGACTTCTGGGGGCAGTTGCCGACAAACTCGAGCTTGTTCACTGTTGAACACACCTGGATAGAGTAACCTCCAAGACACGAATAGGCGCCCGGCGTCTCGCACTTGTCGCCAGGGCTCGGGCCGCGGCCGTTGCGGGCCTTGACCTTGGGGGCGTCGGCGGTGCAGAAGGGCAGGTCGAAGCCGTTCTGGGGCAGGTCGTGGCACGAGCTGCCCTTGGGGCAGGGCCCGACTAGCTCCCACTTGCCCTCGACGTCGCAGATCTCGATGCCCGTGTTGGGCGTGGTGCAGCGGTAGGTGCCGAAGGTGCAGCTGTCGCGCTTCTCCGAGGGGGCGGCAAAGGCCGTGGCGGCGAGGGCAAGAGCAGCAATGGTGTACTTCATTGTGGATGTGTGTTGATGACTGTTTCGGCGAAAGGTTGGAATTTAGGGTTGTTGAATTGTTGAGAGCGGTGGAGGCTATGCTTTGATGTTGTGATGTGAGTGTTGGATGTTGTAATGATGGAGCAGGATGGGAGGAAAGATGGACGTGAACTTTGGGTTGTCTTATACCTAAGAACCAGAACTGGCGCTTCACGTCTAGTTGCGGGTCGTTCTAAGCCCTCTCAACATGACTCTTCCCACCGCTTAGGCGCAGCACGTGCGGCCAGCGGCTGACAGCATCGCCATGATGCCGGTTCCGACTTCTCTTGGTCCGCCAACCCGTAAATGGAGGGCAATACGAGAGACTCAGCGCCACGGCTTCCAGAATACCAATTCCGGACACAACACGAAACCACTTGGGTAACACGAGAAATGTCATGAGAGAGGCGCAAGTCCCCGCGGCTTGGCATCAAGAACGGCAACCGGACTCTTGAACGTCGGCATCTTCCGACCCAGCGGGATTCGCCCCTACTCAGCCCCGTACGTAATGAGGAGTCAGGAAAGCCTATCACAACACAGACGGCAGATTCTGCCTGCACTGCGCGAAGAGTAAGTCAGTGCATACTCGGCATCGACACGAACACACTTCACCACAGTGCTGGCTCGAGGTGCAGTACTGCGAAGCCATGAGCACGGCAATACGAGCCGGGCTTTATTTTTAGCATCACCTTCCTGCCTTCCGATCCGTCGGGAAGCGGAGACATCAGCCGAGCTCCACATTCCGCAGCCCGCCCGGAGGCTGACGGGCGGGGCGAAGCGATCCCGTGTCGTCCTCGCCACCAATGGGGCGTGCTTGTTGCGCTACTCGGCGTTCCGCCACTGCTATGCAGAGCTTTGTCGCTGAGAGTCGAAGTTGGTCGCGACGGCGAACAGCGCACACTCGAGTCTCGCGTTGGAATCGGGTGTTGCCGGCTGCAACCAGACTACAGCCAGGTGCTGCCTGTGGAACGCCAAGCCTCTGACCGCTTGATGGTGGAGGCGAAGGTTCAATCGTTCTCGAGAACAAGCGGATTCCGTGGAAATGGACTGCATGGATGTCAAGTTTGCTGTAACTTGTGTCGTTGGTGTGAGCCGTCAGAGCCCTGATCAGCCAGGTAAGTACAATGTACAATAGCTGTTTGAGATACATCCGATTCTGAGCTGGGGCCGTGAGATCATGGAAGCCAGTCATATTGTTTGGGACATCCATATCGTAACCTATCCCCTGGCCGGCTTTGGTAGAGCCTCCAGTGCTGAACCTTCTGTTGCAGCGACGGAGTGGGCTTCGCCATGAACCTGGCCTGGATCGTGATATTTCACATCCTCAATTTGAGATTACTGACTATGACAGCTGGAAGTCGGTTGTTACCTGCTGACGTTCACAGACTACATGTACTGTCCCCTTTTCGCTTCTTCCTCAGCTCTCTGACCTTCTCAACGAACGCCTCTCCGGCCTTGGCTCGACGAAGAATGTACCCCAGCCCGTATTTATCGGGGTTCTTGCAGATCGGGCAGTTTGCCACCACTCCATCATCCTCATTCGGGCCTGGCTGATGCTCCCTGGCATCGTAATAGCGGTCACCATTGTCATTCTCAAACCAGATGTCACCATCGTCGTCCATGTCTGCACGATAGCCGGCAAGCTGCAGAGCGTTGCACAGAGCTCGGGCCATCGGCTGCTTTGACAACTGGTTCCTACCATCCTCGGTGGAGATAGTGCTGTAGAAGAGGGTGGTGTCATCGAAGGGAATATCCTCCCGACCATCGTGAAAAATTTCGGGCTGTATGATGCTCAAGTCGGTGGGATAGTTTGGTGAGTCATACACATCCTCTGAGAGCTGAGCCGCTGTCTTTATCGCGTTGACGCTGGAACGGTCGCGGAAAAATCTCGTTGCGTTGATGGAGCTTCGCTCACCGAAAGGTTAGCTAACCATACCTTAATAACGTGGCTCTGGGGTATCCTGAAACGGAGCGAGGCTGTTGTCTCTCTCGTCCAGGTACTGGTAAGGATACTGGCCGGGTGGTACGGGCCATGACCCCTGCTTGGTGACGAGCCCTCGCAAAGACCAGTCAATCAAAATGTCCGGGTTGACGTCGGTCAAATCATTGGCGAGATAACGACGGACGTGTTGTTGCCGGTCCCAACGGTCCGAGGAGCTTGCGCGGAAACCGCACAATGCCCATAAGCGGACAGCGTCCAGGCCGTTGAGCATGCCAAGCGGAAAGCTCTGGACTAGCCTTCTTCGCTCATCCATTTCATCAGTTGTAATAAGAGAAGATCCATCGTGTATCCGCGTCATATCGGTAGCATTGTGCAAGAGATAGTGGAACAGCATGCCTTCCACCTCTTGAAACCTCCAGTTGCTCAAGTGCCAGAGGTACAATGCGCAGAGCACAGACCATGGAGACTGAGGGTCCTCGCTTTCCTTGTCCGTTGCTGTTATATCTGCGCCGCAGAAGAGCGTGTAATGCATGATAGCATGTTCGGCGTACCACATCGCGCCGCCGACAGCTTTTGGTCCGATGATGCTTGGATGAGCTGATTCCTCCGCCTGCAGGTAGAAGAGAACTGCTAGAGTCTCAATGCTGTGCCGTTCGGCCGCGCGTATTATGGGACTGTCCGAGGAAGTCACCGGGATTCCGAACACGTCGACGGCCATCATAACAGACTCCGGGCTTCCTGCCTTGCTAGCAATTACTAAAAGGTTGCCTTGCTCACGTCCTGCGTTCGCTTCCTTATTAGGGATTTGCCACTTCCAGTAATCCTCGGACAAGAGCATTCCAATCTCAGCGCTCAGGTATTCGGCCCAGTATCCGCACAGCAAGGAGTCCGGAGGCGGATGGATGGTTGAATACAGGTCAGCACCTGCCCGGATCAAAGCTCGAGCTGCAGCCACCTTGCCACCGGAGAGGGCAAGATTCAGGACGGACCTAGGTACATCACGAACATAAGCATGGCGTCACATCGATGAGGCAGTTCATAAAGCAACTGACCACGTTCGCGGATTATGCGAAATGCGGATTAAGAAAATGGAATAAACTTACTGGGTTTCCAGGTTTGGGTCACATCCACAATCCAGAAGGTCCCGGACGAGGGTTGTCATTGAGGTGCGAGTGAAGTATCGGCCTGGCACGCGGAGCGACTCAAAGCCTTTAATGGCGCACTAGATGGCAGTATTCACATTGTTAACAGGGACCTGATTCTTCACAACCGGCCAATAAACCAAAAACCTGGAAGAGTGGATCGGATCTTGAGTGGTAACCGTTGCAACAACATGGTGAATGCCCGGGTGGAACACGTCAGGACAGTTGAAGAGAACACTCACCCATAACAGACCGTCACCTGCGGTGGTCATGTCGTTTATGCTGGTCTCTCCGCTTTCCAACAGAAGTTTGACACGTTTGATATCCGCGTAGCGGCATGCTTCAAAGATCAAGGAGCTCGACGGCCTAATATTGGCAGTGTTGACCCGGCACTGGAAGGTTGGGGAGAACCAGGCCTGCGAGCGAATGCGAATAGCGATTTCAAACTCAAACCACCTTGAGTCCAAAGAGACTGATCTAGGTTCGGATCTTTGCACGCTTCCGTTGATGTTCGACCACTGCCCCTAGCCGGCGCTGGCACGTGGCGGAGCTGTCGTGGAACGCTGGGACCGGAAATGTTCCGTCCCTCTAGGTATTGTAGGCCCAGGTGTGCTGTGCCACAATCTGATGTCGACTTTGAGCCTCTCTGATTCTCTCGATATCGAAGGCGTCGTTGGTTGCTGCTAGAAGGGAATGTTCAACAGCACGAATGCGTTTTGAAGCAGCTGTACAAGTCTCTGTCGACGGCAACAACTTCTGCGTGGGATACTGTGATGTCATCAAGCCTCAGTAACTGCTACTTAAGCCGAAAGAAACGAAGTGTCGCCTATCAAACGCTTACTGTGCGTTCAGCCACCATTTGCAGCAGCGTGCGAAGCATCGCATTGTTTTCACTGGAGCTCTGAAGCAACGCATGCTGCTCTTCTCTCAAGGAAAACACGTCTCTCCGCAAGTCCACCGAAACCTGTGATTCGTTAGCGTCGGACATTCTTTGGGTTACCAAGCAGCCATATAAGCACTATTCAACGCCAGGTTACTTGAGCGAGGGTTGGGAACTTGCCTTTTCAATGCCTGTCCGAGTTGCATGACGCTCTTGTGTCACGCTTTGGATGAAGGATTGCAGTTGAAGGGAAGTAGCTTCCAATGTGGGTAACATTGCCGCCTGAGCGATAGCCACTTGACGGAGGGATGCGTGATTAAGTGTCTGAAGTCGACTGTGCGCCCCGTGTGTTAGTTAACACCAGCATAGCCAAGCGGTGCTGTAGTCTGACACCAGTGCATAAGTTGTCTTCACACCAGTCGCCTCAACGGGGGCACAGGAGACATGAGACTTACGTTTGAACAATAGCCAAACATGTATCTATAGCTTGCCCCAGTTCTAGAACATTTTTGACAACCCTACCCGCTCGCGCCTTGTCCAGGAGAGCCCATATTAGCTTTGATCTAACGTTGCTATGATCACCTTGCAGGCTTCTTAAGCCGTCAAGATGAGCTGCGCGATCATGCAGTGTTGCCAGGATGATGGCCCGGTGTGCAACTGGTAGCAACTCGTCGAAACTCTCTCTGGAGAGTTCAGCACCCAAGCTGTTCATCTGTTCCATTAGGTAGCGTAGGAATTCCGTTTGTTCAGCGAGCTGGCGGAGCTCTTTCGGCGCGTCGCCGTAAGATTCCCATAGTCGTTTCGCTGCAGTGACCGTCTGAACGGCCAGACCAAGCAGTTGCACAATGGATGCCGCAGCTCCGATTCCAGTGATGGGGTCCATCTTCACGGTGTCGCCGGGTGAACACAAACGCACTCATGGGAACTTCGTCTTCAGTGTGGCTCGCGACAAAGATGCTGTGGCTCATGGAGAAGCGAGATAAGTAAACCATCAGGAGCTGTGCTGGCGTGTCTGCCTGTTGGTTGTTGAGGCTGCATGCAGGCTCGCCACGCCATGTGGGTGGCCTCTGAGCCGTGGTCCCGAGGCCAGGACCTGTCTGCGACCAACGTTGAAAATCACGCAAGTCGCTATTGAACCGCGCCGGTTCGCTCGGCGAAGGTGGCTATGCATCACACCGGCAAGCGAGGCACACATCCTGCAGTATCAGTCCGCGAACGCCATTACTTAACATCTGAACTTACATGTATCCGTAGACCACATTAGGCTGCCACGGGATGGTGGCAACACCCCAAGGTACCACCGACTCTGGCAGTTAAGGCACACGATGAAGGTTCACCGAAGTCTCGGCTTGCATCTTGCTCCGCTGCAATGCCCGGGACCATTTGCGAAAGGTGGCACCATGCCAGGTGTCCTGCATCAGGTATCCAACGTCACATTTGACCGATAGGGGGAAAACACATGAATGCATCAAGGTGTATTACTAAACCGCGTGCGTGGGCAGCTGCTCCACCGAATGTCCCCTCCAATCGCTAAGCCCTGGATCCAACGACCTGTCACCCAGCGACCGGGTCGAGCCCTCCCTGCTGAGGTCAGGCAAGTCGATGCATGTCTCTTCCTCGTAGATGTCCTTTGCCTTTCGCGAGAACCGCCGGTCAAAGTCGTCCTTCGCCTGGTTCCTAGAAGCCGCTGCTTGGTCCCCCCTAGCCCGGCTCGCTGCGGTGCCCCCTTGCGCGGCATAATACGCCGCCCGTTGCTGCGACCTGTTCTCCGTCAACGACACCCCAAACACCCCCAAGCACCTCTGCAGTATCGGCTTCATCGATGGTACGCACGCCGCCAGCACACCCAGCAGCTGCTCCAGCGCCGTCCACGTACAGATCGACACCCCTGTCGCCCACCAATCCTCCGTCGTCGTCGGCTCGCCCCAGTCCTTCACAATCACCGTCTTGACGATCGAAGACACACTCGCCAATATCCCCATCCCCATAAGCACGCACACAAACACGCGCTCGCGCAGCGGGCGGTTGAGCTTGCGCAGGAAGGTGGCCGGCGCCAGCGACAGCAACACATCGGTAGTAATATTGATGGAGCTGCCGAGGTTGGAGACGGCGCGCATAGCCTCGATGGAAACGCACCAACCACCGGGGACAAAGGGGTTCCAGGCGGCCTCGAGCGGATGGCAGGCAATGGCGGTGTTGAAGAGGGTGTTGCCGACGCCGTAGACGGCCTGCACGGCCATGACGGCGTACAGGAAGATGCGCCAGGCCCGCAGGTTGCCTTGGATGCGGAGGAGTGTGAGCGCAATCGAGATCTTGATGCACGTCATGGACAGGCCCCAGACGGAGATGGCCAGCCACGAGTTCTTGCCCGCGAGGGTCGAGCGGTCGAGGGAGACGATGCCCGGGGTGGGGACCATGATCGGGAAGAACATGGCCCAGTCGGCAATGGTGAGGATCTGGGTGAAGGACGGCTTGTCAGTGGGAGACGCCACCTAGGGATGGCTTGGGATTGGGGAAGGAGGACACACGAAGCCTGCTACAATAAAGTAGTCGTCAAGTCCGATCTTCCATACTGGGAGGACTCTCTGGTAGATGCGGGTTCCGAAAGCCAGGACGCAGAACAGCATCATCATGGAGGTCACGCCGATGTAGACCTGCGCGAGGTGTGCAGCATTTTCCGACACCGGGATGCCCGGTAGGCCATCCGTAGTGCCGCCGAAGGGCGCTCCGGTCGCCGCCGCCGGCGCCGCGGTCGATGACACGGCGGACATCGGGGGTTCTGGAACACTGCACGATCCGAGACTGGGTCGAGAACGAGTGGGGTTCCAGGTGGAATCCAGGATCTGGGGTCCGGAACATCTTTATCAACGCAGGCAGGAGGCGCGCCCATACGGCTTCAGTAACCGGTGTGTGATCCTCGTAGGGCATCCCGGCCTGCCATGCTACCCTACGAGCATATGTGCTGTGTTTTGACAGCTTGACAGTAACAGGGGCGGGGGGACAGGGGGTCCCTCAATGTGGTTCCGATAGAATTGCCGAGTCAGCTCAAGGCAGAACGTGGGTAAGCAGATACTCCCAAAACGGTGGTACCGTGTACACACCAATGCAAAGGAAACTTCACAGGTTGCACGAGTGGCCTGGTCCTCGCCTTCAAGGACTGGGCCTTGCTGTTCCTTCTCAGTTCTGGTGCTGGCTGTCCCATGCGAGCGGCATGCATGGCTGAACGTGCAGCTGCAGCGCACGGGCACGAGCGCAAGCCTTCTACTCAAACTTCCCGCGTCTGTCCCCGAGCACTCGCCTCGGCAAGGGTGTTCCGAACCTGGGGCTCGTGATGAGTGGTGGCTCCCAGGCAACCCGTCTGCAGAAGGGGCCCAATTCGGACCGTCAGGGGGTTCGGGCACTGTTCGTGGCTGTTGGTGCAGGTTGGCCAGCTGCATTCTTGCCCTCGCTTGCATGTCTCGTTACCGATGCTGCAGGGGGTCCTGAACCGGAGGCGGGAACTTTTTCCTGAGCTTGGACGCCGTCTTGTCCCAACCGTTGGAAATGCGGGGGATGCGAAGCCCAGGTGTGGCTGGGCACGGACTTGGGCTCATCCTGCCGGCAAAAGACGGTGCGATGGACTGGGGTAAGAAGTGAACAAATATATGCAGCACTCGCCGATCAGATACAGCGGCAGTTTTCGGCAGCGAGCCTGGAACGAGTCGTACGCGGCTCGGCGACTATTTCTACTTGCACTATCCAGCGGCGAATCAACGGATGGACAAGCTTGCATCTGTCGAGTTCACCAAACCGACCCTGCGGTGTGTTGCAGATAGAGTTGCGGAGGCAGTTCCCAACCAGGTATGGTGCTGTGTCATCCGGCTGGTCTGAGCCGGCCCCGGTTCGTTGCTTAGCACGCTGACACCCTTGTCAGGTTTTCCTTGTCCATCCCAACATGCCAGCTGAACCCTTGATCCCCGTCCACAGGCCGTTGGAACAAGCTGGGCTGGGTATCGAACCGGTCAATCAGTCCGTGCCACTTCAAACTCAACATGCATGCATCTGGTCTTGTGAGTGACGCCGAAGGGAAATCTCCTATCAACGTGTACTGGTAATCGACTTGGATGTATCTGTAAGTCGGCATCCTATCGACCGCGTATTTTGCCGAAGCCCTACCGCAGCAGATGTGACAGCAGGTCTGCTGGTTAATCACCAACACGGCGATCAAACCACAATTTACCCTGAGTTCGACGAGAATGCCAGAACCTCATACGCAGTACACGTAGTGGCTGACATGTTTGAAGCTTTGGGCCTGTTGAAAGAGACATGCGACGGAACAGTCGGACGATTCAGCTCCCGTGTGCTCGAACGTGGCGTTCAGCTGCATGGGCAAATGTGAAGCCAGGCAGCCCTGGTCAGCAGCTAATTTCCGCACAGATTCGGGAAGGGGACGAACGCGCCAGGGGTTTGCGTCCTTCTTGCGTTCAGCTCACACGACGGACTTACGCAGTACGGATATGGGCTTCCATGCTTCACTTTTCGCGACGGCGCCTCCTTGAGTATGCAGGGCGGATCCCGGTCGATACGAAGATTCTTACACAAAACATGCATGCACACTATATAGGAGCTGAACTCCCGCCAAGCCAGTGCCGCTTCATCTTGAAGATGATCGCAGGTCAAATTGCAATCCTTTGTGCCTAGGCAGCTGCGTTTTGATGATTGCAACGGAGCGTGGGGCACTAGATCGAGCACGAGATTTTGTTGAGCGCAAAGAAATAGAGTAGAAGTCCTCTTCACAATTCCTTAACTACCTGCACGGGATACTGCCCGATGTTGCACAACTACGCAAAAGTAACTGGGCGGTGGCAGTTTTAAACGTATAACGTATTTTATATGCGAGTCGCGCATATAAGCGAGTCGCGCACTGGCCATCGCGACGCGTTCTCCCTTCACATCACCTCATTTTCTTCCACCACCCAGTATGCCAGCTCCTTCAAAAGATGCAAGGATTATCTTGGCCATTGAGGCCCTCAAAAATGACAAGCAGTTAAGCGTTCGAGCTGCGGCGAAGCTCTATAATATCCCACCATCGACCCTTCGTGATCGACGCGCTGGCAAGCCTGCCCGACGCGATACTACGCCCAACTCGCGCAGGCTTACCGATTCCGAAGAGGAGGCTCTTGTTCGATATATAATTGAGCTAACTGAGCGAGCTTTTCCATTAAGATTATATAGTGTGGAAGATATGGCCAACCAACTACTACACATATGCGACGCGCCCCCTGTCGGCAAGCTCTAGGCACACAACTTCGTCCAACGCAAGGAAGAGATTAAAATGCGCTAGTCCCGTAGATACGACTACCAGAGGGCTAAGTGCGAGGATCCAAAGGTCATTAGCGACTGGTTCGCCCTCGTACGGAACACCAAGGCCAAGTACGGCATTGTCGATGACGATATCTATAACTTCGACGAGACGGGGTTTATGATGGGCATCATCTGCGCGGGCATGGTAGTTACGACCTCGGATGGCCGTGGCAAGGCCAAGCTAGCCCAGCCTGGGAACCGCGAATGGGCGACGGTAATCCAGGGCGTCAACGCACTCGGCTGGGCCATCCCTCCGTTCATCATCTTGGCCGCGCAGTACCACCTCGCCAACTGGTATACCGAGTGCGGCCTCCCGGCCGACTGGCGCATCGCAACTACCGATAATGGCTGGACTACCAATGCGGTAGGCCTAGATTGGATCAAGCACTTCGACTACCATACGGCGCCCCGGGTAAAGGGCAAGTACCGGTTGTTGATCCTCGACGGACACGAGAGCCACCACTCGACCGAATTCGAGCTCCATTGCCAGCAGAACAACATCATTACGCTCTGTATGCCTCCGCATTCCTCGCATCTCCTCTAGCCACTTGATGTCGGCTGCTTTGGGCCGCTAAAGAAGGCGTATGGTCGCCAGGTTGAAGACTTGATGCGGATGCATATCAACCACGTAAGCAAGCTCGAGTTCCTTTGCGGCTTCCGTGAGGCCTTCTTCGTCTCGATGACGGAGAAGAATATCCGGGGTGGCTTTGTAGGTGCTGGCCTTGTGCCGTACGATCTAGAGAGGGTGATATCCAAGCTGGATGTGAAGCTTCGTACACCAACGCCCT